>ML866455.1:8410-21553 GCA_009831015.1 Picea engelmannii | reverse complement strand
AATACTAGTGGTAAAAAAATAAAAATAATAATAATCATCTTTAAACATGTGACAAAAGGGGGTAAGAAACTCGATTAAATTATTAAAATCAAATCACTTGGGGGGATTAAATTTTTAAAAGGGGGGGAATTGATTGTTTTGTTACATATGCTAATTAAATTTATTAATTAAAAAGAAAAGGGGAAAAGGGTTATTTCCTACACTTGCTAATTTGAGTTTTAGATAAAAAGGGAAAGAGGGAAATTTAAAGAAATTAGGAAACTAAGGGAAAAAGGGGGAAACATAAAGAGAAAGGGAAACATAAGGAAAAAGCAGAATCACTAACTTAGTAAGGTATCTTTCCATTAAGAACTTTCTAAATTGAACTTAACTAGTAATTAGTAAGGGGGTAAGTCATTAAAATGTATAAGGGAATATGAGGACACCTAGGAGAGATTCTAGGAATGCTTTTAGGTGGGTGAGGGAAATAGGAGTAATTAAATAACTAATGACATTAATTTCTGGTGCAACGAAGGGGATGGGTGACACATGTACGGGGAGGATTTTTCTAAATTAAATTTTTGAACAATAAATTAAATGGGAAATGGGGAAAGAAAATGACTTAGAAATTCTATATAAAGGAGGGAGGAGGAGGAGGATGGATCTCTTCCTTTATGTGTAACGTTATGATGTAGAATTTTTGACTTGACTGACTTATATTGTGCGAGTTGGGATACCCAACTCGGTAAGGAGTGGTAGCTCGACCTTGCGAGGCGAGCTAGGAGCTAGTTGTTTTTTGGTTTAGTGTGCATGGCCCCTTTGTGGCTCAGGTGGCTAAGGGGGAAGGAGAGTACCTTTAGCGTTGGCTGGGAGGTACTAGTGAAGTCTCATCGATCAACAAGTAGGAGTTGCACGGAGCGCGCGTGACAATGACTCGCAGCTGTCACCTTGGGCTACGGTACGCATGCTTTTATTTTTCATGGTAGATTCTTATTGATCCTATGCTTCCATTTATGTACTTTTAATTGTGTAAAGAAAGTTTTTACTTAGCATTTTAATTGGGAACTTAAATTCACCATAGCCTTAATCTCGTTGCTTGAATTGATTCCCTTGGCAATCGATACCTGAATGTTGTGATTGTCCTGTTGGTTTTGTTGATTTATGGTGAATATTGTGTGCTTTATACTTCATCATCATCCCTATATCATCAGCCCAAGCCTGAGCAGTCAGCCAGGAGTTGAATCAACGTTCATCACTTCAGTGTTAATAGACCTATAGATCCTAATGCCCTTCTTTTCTTTGCATGGATGATTAGCGAAGGATGTGTTGCCCAACCGTCTACCCTGGTTGATTGTTCTTGGTTGAGTGATTGTCTTGCACCTTGTTGCAATTGATTACCTTTGCGATTGTTTATCCTTTCCCTCAGTGAACCGCTTATGATCCTCTACGTTTGATCTCTATGTTAATACTTTTTCTGGCGAATTTACTGTGTGGTTTCTTTTTATACTTCTGGTCTGCCAATTAACTCGGTGATTTATTACTTTTGATGACAAAGTTTACTCTGCCTTTGGCCCATCTCCCGCAAGTTTCAATGCTTCTCTTAAATCGATCAGATCAACTATGTAAATGTCGACATCGATTTACCTTTGACAATGCTTTATCATTGATAATCTCTGCCTTTTATAATTTATGCGCTTGATTGATCATCCCTGGCCTTTGTCTGTGTTTGACTTCATACCTGTGTTTTTAACATTGTGACAACAATTTTATTCCCTGTGTTTTTGGGTAGCGATTTGGTTGTTGTATGACATAGTGTTTATTTCTATAGATGACAGTTTATTATTCTCTATGTATTACAATGATTTTAGACATAGTAGATTGCGAATTTACACCTTATCAGTTTGCTAATTTACCATTCATGCACTGAGAACTATTACATTTATTAAACCATCAATTTTACATTTATTATGACATCCATTGTAATAACAACAACATTTTGGACAACGAACTAATATTGTCAATAGAAATTATATTGATAGCAAAATTAGATGCATGGTGTAGCAATATGAGGCATTTAATAAATAATAGAAATAAGATTGACTACGGGTTTTTTTTTACCCGTTTCGTTTTGCCAATTCAGTATTGCCAAATTCATTTTTACCATTCGCCCTTACCCATTTCGTTTTTCCAATTCGATATTTCCAAATTCGTTTTTACCATTCGCCCTTTACCCATTTCGTTTTGCCAATTCAGTATTGCCAAATTCATTTTACCATTCACCCTTTACCCATTTCGTTTTTCCTATTCGTTTTTACCATAGGCCCTTTACCGATTTCATTTTGTCAATTTGGTATTGCCAAATTCATTTTACCATTCACCCTTTACCCATTTCCTTTTGCCTATTTGGTTTTGCCAACAAAAAAAATTACCATTGGCCCTTTACCCATTTCATTTTTCCAATTCGGTATTGCCAAATTCATTTTACCATTCGCCCTTTACCCAATTCATTTTTCCAATCCAATTTTACCCGATTAGTTTCACCCAGAAATGTGATTAGACAACTTTGAATTTGTATCTTAATATTGGATAGACAATGTTGAATATACATATCTAATAGACAATTGTTATTTGCTTATTGTTGTGTATGACAGTGAGTTACACCTAGATGGATATCAAATTTATATATCTGTGTTTTATTTTATGACAACAATTAATACCTACCTTATTATATCTCAGCCATTATATATCTAATTTACCATGTATCTGGATTATATATCTACTTTTTTGTGACCACGATTATATATCAGCGTTATTACATAATTGAGTTACCATGTATCAACCATTATATATCTGCATTTTCACATGACAACGATTAATACAGTGGATTGCCACATCATGATAGCGTTTAATATAGTTGACAACTTACACATATTGACCGCGTTTTTAATAGTTGATGACAACCAAGATAGTTGACAACGAATTTATATAATTTAATGAATGCATTATATCCCTGTATATATCCCTTGCGATATTATGATTTCCATATCCTTATCATTTATATATTGTGACATTGTTTATATGTTGTACCACGCTTTTATATTGATATTGATATGTTAGACAGCCCTTCATATGATGACAACTATGATCTAGTGGACATCAATTTTATATAATGTTTCAGTTTAAAAGATAGCATTTTCATTTTAGGAAAAAGGGGGGGGTTTATATTGTTTTAAAAGGCACATTCCTATTTGTTTAAGTTGAAAGATAACGAATTTCTCCTTAGGAAATTATTCATCCGATATTGGAGTTGGAAAACAGTTACACTAAGCTAATTGTTTTGATAATGATTATTTTAAGGTGTACAGAGAGATGTATGTTGCAATAGAATTCGTTACGCAAAGAATTTAATGTGTCGTATGAATGTTATAGTCGTCGTGTTTCCTCACGTCTTGTTGACCTATCAATTGGGTGCTAGGGTTAGTCTTCATGTGTTTATCTAGTTTATTCAGTCTCCTAGCGCATTAAACTTTCTCAGGTTAGTGGTATATATGTGTCGTTTCACGCCTTGATTACTGTCATGCCTATCGCCTGGTGACGGAATCATTCCTAATGAGGGGATCATCGCACGCCCCAACAGACAGAGATGAATGATAACCTGGTCGGAGCCTGTGCTTCTCGATGTGGGCGTTGTTCGTTGTAATTGATGTTGGCACTTGGTTGTAACGCCTTAACACATTTTTGTTTTTTGCGTCGTAGAGGTTTCTAGTTATTGGTCGTCGAGGTTGTTGTGTCGGGATGATGGATGTTGTCCTTTATCTTGTAGGCATTGTCATGTTTGTGTCGGGCGGGTAGTCATTTCTATCTGTTGATTTACGCATGTTTTACCCAATTTCTCTTGTGCTAGTGAGTGGAGTCGTAGTTGTCTGTTGCCTGATTTGTGCGCTTGTGTTCGTCGTCATGTTGTGTGGTTCAACTGTTTGTCATCGTTTCCTTCCTACCTAAAAAAAAAAAAATTGGCACTTTCTGCTTTGCTTGGGGTCATTGCATATGGTATCAGAGCGGGTTCAACCCTGCGACTGTGAATCGCCAGGATTTCCACTGCAGTGAACCCTTTAGTTTTAACCTAGCATTAATTAAAACCTGAACATATCCATGCGGTGATCTCCCTTAGAGGACGCCACAGAGGTTCGTGGCGTGGTGTCGTGGAAGGAGGTGCGACGTCTCTAGAGGTGCCCGCACCTTCGGAGTCTCACCCCCAAAGGGGAAGAAGAAGTTCTTGGGCTGGAGTCGATTGTTGTAAGGGATGATGATGGTTTGACAAGGTCCTTTTAGAGAATGTCAAAGGCCTTGATCCACCATCTGTACTGAGATGAGGCTAGGGTGTCTGTACCCCTGAGGGTCAACATCGTGCCCAAACAGTACCGTAGTATTCATGGCGAACTTGCGAAGGTCAATTTTCCCGAGTTCTTTGGTGACCCGGACGATGCAGCCGCCGAGGCATGGTTGGAGAATATGGTGATGTGCTTTGCGTTTCGCGATTATACTTCCAACATGAAGGTCCACATGGTGGTATTCAACTGAAAGGGAGATCTCTTCTATGATGGAAGACGCTCCTGCCGTAATTGAACATGGTCGTCGTGGGAACTGTTCGAGGAATGGTTCCAGGAGAGGTATCTTTCTGAGGAATTCGTTGAGCGTCAGCTCAATGAGTTCAACGCCTTGCGACAGGGTGGTTGTACGGTGCCCCAATACAAGGTCTGTTTTTGGAGTTGCTTCGGTATGCTCCGTACCAAATTACAATGAAACTTAAGGTCAACAAGTTCATGTTGGGACTTAATGTTAGGATACAGCTTCTACTTTGGGTACCAAGATTATCGGACCGAAGAAAGTGTGTTGGATTGTGGGGAGCCACATTACAAGCTTTACTGCCCAAAGGAGAGGACTGGAGCATCTGGATCAGTCGGACCCACTACCGTGGGATATTTGGGCAAGGCCCATTGGATTCATGTAGCGGTGAATAACGACCAAGTAGAGCACCAGTCAACTATGCTCGAGACATCAGGTACCATCTCTGACTAGGCCCTTAGTATTTTGATAGATCCCGGTGCTACCGGGAGTTTCATTTCTGGTGCAGTGCTAAAGAGGATTAACGTAAAGGAAGTTGAATAAGATGAGTTTAGCTTTGTAGAGATGGCTTCGGGAGCCAAACAGAAGGTTGGAGGAAAGGTTACGGGTTGTACCCTTAACCTGGGAGAGTTTGTCACCAGGGCTAACCTGTACGCCACGATCTTAGGATCTTATGAAATCATGATCGGTATGAACTGGTTGGAAGTGCATGAGGCAACACTCAACTATAAGACAAAACGGTTGATCTTGGTCGATGATGAGGGACAGAGACACGTGATTGTAGGTCGGAACCAAGGAGCTTTCCTGAGGTTTATCTCTAGCTTGAAGATATGGAAGAGCATGTGCAAGGGATGTAAGCTTTATGTGATCCTTGTGTTGAAAGAGAAGGGAGTAGCAGAAGGTCTAGAACACCTTCTTGTGGTAAGAGAGTTTTCGGACGTCTTCTCGGAGGAGTTACCTGGGATGTCGCTAGAGAGGGAATTGGAATTTACCATAGACCTAAAACCGGGGACTAAATCGATAACAAGAACTCCTTATCAGATGTCAACCCCTGAGTTACAGGAGTCGAGAATGCAACCGAAGAAGTTGTTGGACCTGGGACTTATACATCTGAGTATGTCACCGTGGGGTGCAACTGTTATTTTCATACGAAAGAAGGATGGGTCGTGGAGACTCTGCATTGACTACCGTCAATTGAATAAGGCAACGATAAAGAATCAGTATCTATTTCCAAGGATTGATGATCTGTTCGATCAGATGAAGGGTGAGACAGTGTTTTTCAAGATCGACTTGAGATCAGGGTATCACCAGTTATGGATCAAGGAGGATGACATCCCTAAGACTGCTTAAGATGAGGTTTCAACATTATGATTTTATTGTTTTACCGTTTGGACTAACAAATGCCCCAGGGGTATTTATGAGTTGATGAACGGGGTGTTCCGCGAGTACTTGAACAAGGTCGTCCAAGTATTCATTGATGATATTTTGATTTACTCTCGTACGATGGAGGAGCATGATGAGCACTTGCGCTTGGTACTACAGTGTCTGCGAGAGCACAAAGTGCATGGGAAATTTTCCAAATGCTTATTTTCTCAATCGAGGATTCACTACTTAGGGCATGTCATCTCCGACGAAGGTATCGTCGTGGATCTAGAAAGGTCGAGGCTATTATGGAATGGCCTGCGTCGATGAATGTCCCGAAAGTGCGTAGCTTCATGGGTCTAGCAGGATACTATCGACGGTTTGTCAAGGGATTTTCAAAGATAGCAAATCAGATCACGAAATTGCAGAAGAAGAACAAGAGGTTTGTTTGGACCAAGAAATACACAGTAAAAGTTCAAAGGCTCAAGGAGCTATTGACAACAACACCCATACTAAAGGTCATTGACATGAACACGGACTTCTTGGTATGCACTGAGGCATCCAAGGAAGGCTTAGGCAGAGTCTTTATGCAAGACGATTGAGTAATCGCTTACATCTCGAGGAAACTAAGAAGTCATGAGGAGAACTATGCGATGCATGATTTATAGTTGTTAGCCATTGTATATGCCTTGAAGGTCTAGAGACACTGCCTTGTTGGACGAAAATTTTAACTAAAGACAGACCATTGTGGACTACATCACATCTTTACGCAAAGCGACCTAAACACACGACAACACCGTTGGTCGGAATTGCTTAGCGAGTATGACTGAGAGATTACTTACATAAAGGGCACAGTGAACCGAGTGCCAGATGCATTGAGTCAGAGACCACACATCTTTTCGGTGTTTCCTCTTCAGACGAATCTACGTGAAAAGATTCTAACTTTACAACGCGACAATGACTGGTACAAAGAGGTCAATGATTTTATCAAACAAAACACTATGATGGTACCAAGATTGAAGGATTTACGTTGGATGATGATGGACTATTGAGATTTAAAAGTTGAATTTACATACCACCATACAACGATTTGAGTTTGATCCTAAATGAGGTTCATAGAGCAGAGTACATGGCTCACCCGGGAGTCACAAAGATGAGGGCAGACCTTAAACCCTTATTCTTCTGGAAAGGAATGAAGGCGGACATAGTCAACTATGTGGCCAGATGTTTAGAATGTCAACAGGTAAAGGATGAACATAGACATCCAACAGTATTACTACAACCAGACGCTATTCTAGAATCGAAATGGGAAGTTATTTCGATGAATTCCATTGTTGGATTGCCACTGACGGCAAGGAGACATGACTCGATTTTTGTGGTAGTCAACACTCTGACGAAGAGTGATCATTTTATTCCGGTGTGTATGACGAATTAGGCACCTGACATATCTATATTTTTCACCAGTAAGATTGTGAGGCTGCATGGCGTGCCTGAGAGGAATATATTTGATCAAGGATCGGTGTTTACTGGATGATTTGGACTAGTTTCCAGGAGGCCTTGGGAACCCAACTTAACTTTAGTACTGCATATCACCCAGAGACAGACGGGCAGACCGAACGAAAAAACCAAGCCTTGGAGGACATGTTGCATATGTACGTGATGGACCAATAGAAGCGTTGGAAATAATTCATGCCACTAGTAGAATTCTCTTATAACCACAGTTACCAAAGCACCATTAAGATGGCGCCTTTAGAGTTTCTTTATGTGCGACCGTGTCAAACGCCTTTGAGTTGGGATCGGCTTGAGGATAGGGTCCTGGTGGGACCATAAGCAATCCAAGGAAATGGAAGATTAAATGCAAACTAGAAGACAAAGGATCAACAAAGCGCAATATCAGCATAAGAGTTATGTCGATGTGCGTCATGTCGACAGTAGTTACGATGTGGCAATCGAGTATTGCAGCTGAAACCGCATAAGAGTGCGATCAAGTTTGGAAAAGGGTATAAAATATCTCCTAGGTTCATGGGAGCCTACGAGATTGTGGGAAGGAGAGGCCCATGGCCTATTGACTAGCCTTGCCTGATTCTTGAGGCGTATGCATGATGTCTTTCACGTCTCTGTTTGAGACATTATGATTAGTGATCCTACGCATGTTTTGACTTGAGCACCTTGCAGGTTTCTGATGTGGGTACTCTCACGGCTAAGATGATCCACATCTTGGATCATCGCATTCAAAAGATACAGCGTCGAATGGTAGAGCAGGTCAAGGTCTAGTGGGACAACTATAGTCTGCACTCGGCGACCTAAGAGGACGCATATGATTTGTGCCAATAGTTTCAATTTTTGTTTGATAGATAGACTTATGACACTGTGATACACATTATTTCGGCACTTATATACTGTTAAACTTCGGGACAAAGTTTATACCAAGAGGGGGTGTATGTAACATCCTTCTCTTGCGTGCACTGAGAGAACTTATTCTTTGAGGACACTTTCTTTCAAGTGATCTGGATTATTGTACTGTTGGTCGTTGATTATATGTTATTTTTATGTATTGACTTAGACATGTGTTATTGACTCAATTCTCCTAAGTGTGCAGGATTTGGATCTCGAGGATGTAGAGGCATCGATGAAACCCTTAGAGTCTGGATCGAGTCAGGGAGTAGACTATTGGTGTTTGATTGTTGTATATATGACATATGTGCATCTGATTAGATGTTATGATTATGGATTTTATTTCTGACATGATTCGTTGATGATGTAGGTTGACGATAGCTTGCTGACCAGACTCACATGTGGAGTAAAGGGGTCACACACGACTAACAGAGACATTGAGTGAGAGGTGTGGACAACAGCCCTGCCATAGCCTACTAGCACTCTCGTTGTGGCTCGAACTATAGGTTAATGATTACCTAGTTCGAGAAGACCCACGATGTCATGAGGGCAGACTGTGACAATCGCTCATGATGATTTTAAAGGGTGCACAATAAGGTCGGGGCCTTATTCCTTAGAGGCCCTTAGTCTCCCACAAGATCACCTGACGGAGTGTTGACTCCAGGGGTTTTTTATGTCTACCAAGTCAGTCAAGAGGCGAGTGGCACCCTTGGAGCACGTAGTGCGTCCTGAAGGGCACGTCGCATAAGGGAAACATAATGAGGCAAGTGACACCCTTGGAGCACGTAGTGCGTATTAAACGTCACGTCGCGCAATGGAAACATAATGAGGCGAGTGGCACCCTTGGAGCACCTAGTGCGTCCTAAAGGGCACGTCGCGTTGTTAAATAATAAATGAATAAATCTAGATGGCCTTAGAACGAATGATGTGATAAGAAAGTTTTAAAAACAATTTTTCCCTAATTAAAATGTTGCCTACCCTCAGAAATTAAAATCTAGACCTAAAGTAATACTAGTGGTAAAAAAACAATAATAATAATAATCATCTTTAAACATGTGACAAAATGGGGTAAGAAACTCGATTAAATAATTAAAATCAAATTACTTGGGGGGATTAATTTTTTAAAAAGGGGGGAATTGATTGTTTTGTTACATATGCTAATTAAAAATTTATTAATTAAAAAGAAAAGGGGAAAAGGGTAATTTCCTACACTTGCTAATTTGAGTTTTAGATAAAAAGGGAAAGAGGGAAATTTAAAAGAATTGGGAAACTAAGGGAAAAAGGGGGAAACATAAGGAAAAATCAGAATGTCTAACTTAGTAAGGTATCTTTCCATTAAGAACTTTCTAAATTGAACTCAACTAGCAATTAGTAAGGGGGTAAGTCATTAAAATGTGTAAGGGAATATGAGGACACCTAGGAGAGATTTTAGGAATTCTTTTAGGTGGGTAAAACAATTTTATCCTATAGAATTTGGGCAAACCATTTTTAGAGTCACGAATCTTTTTTGGGAAAAACCTTGGAAAATTAGCCCATAAGCGAAATTTAGCCCCTAAAATCATCCATGTCCCTGAATGTTGTGACTGTCATGTTGGTTTTGTTGATTTATGGTGAAGAGTTTGTGCTTTATACTTCGCCCTCATCCCTAGATCATCAGGCCATGCCTGAGCAGTCAGCTAGGAGCCGAATCGACAGTCGTAACTTCGGTGTTAATAGACCTATAGATCGTAATGCCCTGCTTTTATGTGCGTGGATGATGAGCAAAGGATGTGTTTCCCAACTGTCTACCCCGGTTGATTGTTCCTGGTTGAGTGATTGTCTTGCGCCTTGTTGCGATTGATTACCTCTGTGATTGTTTATCCTTTCCCTCAATGAACCTCTTATGATCCTCTACGTTTGATCTCTGCGTTGATACTTTTCCTAGTGAATTTACTGTGTAGTTTCTTTTTATACTTCTAGTCTACCAATTAATTCGACGATTTATTACTTTTGATGACAAAGCTTACTCCGACTTTGGTCCATCTCTCGTAAGTTTCAATGCTGCTATTAAATCAATCAGTTCAACTTTGTAAATGTCGACAACGATTTACCTTTGACAACACTTTATCATTGATAATCTCTACCTTTTATAATTTCTATGCTTGATTGATCATCCTTGCCCTTTGTCCGCGTTTGACTTCATACCTGTGTTTTTAACATTGTGACAGGAATTTTATTCCCTGCATTTTTGGGTAGCGATTTGGTTGTTGTATGACAGAGTGTTTATTTCTATAGATGACAGTTTATTATTCTCTATGTACTACAACGCTTTTAGACATAGTATACTGCGAAATTACACCTTATCAGTCTGCTAATTTACCATTCATGGACTGTGAACTATTACATTTATTAAACCAGCAATTTTACATTTATTATGATAGCCATTGTAATAACAACAACATTCTAGACATCAAACTAATATTGTTGATAGCAATTCTATTGACAATGAAATTAGATGCATGGTGCAGCGATACCAGGCATTTAATAAATGATAGCAATAAGATTGACTGCAGTTTTTTTTTACCCATTTCGTTTTGCCAATTTTGTATTGCGAAATTTATTTTTACCATTCACCCTTACCCATTTTGTTTTGCCAATTCGGTATTGCCAAATTCGTTGTTACCATTCGCCCTTTACCCATTTTGTTTTGCCAATTCGATATTGCAAAATTTGTTTTACCATTCACCCTTTACCCATTTCGTTTTGCCTATTCGATTTTGCCAAATTCGATTTTACCATTGGCCCTTTACCCATTTCGTTTTTCCAATTCGGTATTTCCAAATTCGTTTTACCATTCACCCTTTACCCATTTCGTTTTTCCTATTCGGTTTTTCCAAATTTGATTTTACCATTGGTCCTTTACCCATTTCGTTTTGCCAAATTCGTTTTACCATTCGCCCTTTACCCAATTCATTTTGCCAATCCAGTTTTGCCCGATTAGATTTACCCAGAAATGTGATTAGACAGCTTTGAATTTGTATCTTAATATTAGACAGACAGTGTTGAATATACATATCTAATAGACAATTGTTATTTGCTTATTGTTGTGTATGACAACGAGTTACACCTAGATGGATAGCAAATTTATATATCCGCATTTTATTTTTATGACAACAATTAATACCTGCATTATTATATCTCAGCCATTATATATCTAATTTACCATGTATCTGGATTATATATCTACGTTTTTGTGACCATGATTATATATCGATGTTATTACATAACTGAGTTACCATGTATCAACCATTATATATCTGTGTTTTCACAAGACAACGATTAATACTGTGGATTGCCACATCATGATATCATTTAATATAGTTGACAGTTTACACATATTGACCGCATTTTTAATAGTTGATGACAGCCAAGATAGTTGGCAATGAATTTATATAATTTAATGAATGCATTATATCCTTGTATATATCCCTTGTGATATTATAATTTCCATATCCTTAGCGTTTATTTATTGTGACATCGTTTATATGTTGTACAATGCTTTTATATTGATATTGATATGTTAGACAACCCTTCATATGATGACAATAATGATCTAGTAGACAACAATTTTATATAATGTTTCAGTTTAAAAGATAGCATTTTCAGTTTAAGAAAAAGGGGGAGTTTTATATTGTTTTAAAAGGCAGGTTCATATTTGTTTGAGTTGAAAGATAACGAATTTTTCCTTAGGAAATTACTCATCCAATATTGGAGTTGGAAAACAGTTACACTAAGCTAATTATTTTGATAATGATTATTTTAAGGTGTACAGAGTGATGTATGTTGCAATACAATTCGTTACACAAAGAATTTAATGCGTCGTATGAATGTTATAGTCATCAGGTTTCCTCGCGTCTTGTTGACCTGTCGATTGGGTGCTAGGGTTAGTCATCATGTGTTTATCTAGTTTATTCGGTCTCCTAGCGCGTTAAAATTTCTTTGGTTATTGGTCTAGATGTGTCGTTTTGCACCTTTATTACTGTCACGCCTATCACCTGGTGATGACATGATTCCCGATGAGGGGATTATCGCACGCCCCGACAGACAAAGGCAAATGATAACTTGGTCGGAGTCTGTGCTTCCCAATGTGGGCGTTGTTCGTTGTAATTGATGTTGGCACTTCGTTGTAACGCCTTGACGCGTTTTGGTTTTGCACGTCATAGAGGTTTCCAGTTACTGGTTGTTGAGGTCGTTGTGTCAGGACGATGGATGTTGTCCTTTATCTTGTAGGCATTGTCATGTTTGTGTCGGGAGGGTAGTCATTTCTATCTGTTGATTTACGCATGTTTCGCCCAGTTGCTCTTGTGTTAGTGTGTGGAGTCGTAGTTGTCTGTCGCCTGATCTGTGTGCTTGTGTTCGTCGTCGTGTTGTGTGGTTCAACTGTTTCTCGTCGTTGCCTTCCTGCCTAAAACAAAAAAAAAATTGGCACTTTCTGCTTCGCTTCTAGTCGTAACGCTTGGGGTCGCTACAGATGTATCTCTTTTTGTTTTGTGATGAATCTTTTTATTGTTTCTTTTTTTGTTTTATTTGTATGTGAATCACTATACATTGGAAAATTTTATTAAATATTGTCATTTTTTTACTTCAAATGTATAAAAATATGAAAGAAAATGATATTTTTTTATAAAATTTAGAATTTTTTTGTTCAATTATGTCCATAAAAATGTTTTATTTGACATGTTATTTTAAGGAATATGAACCAAAATGTATAGGTGTTTTATGATATATGGCTATAAAATGTGT
>ML866454.1:21654-37874 GCA_009831015.1 Picea engelmannii | reverse complement strand
TGCCTTCTTCATTGGGCTACCTCAAAACATGTGTGTGTACTCTGTTATGTCTTGGAGACTGAGCGTTAACTTTAAAGCCGAACTTTGCACACTACTCTCAACTGGATGTTGAACAAAAATACCACATACTACTGGAAATTAAAAAAGGAATGCTTGACCAACAAGCTTATTCGCATACTCCTACCTACCCTAATTGCTGAAGCGAACTGCAAAATCAAGTGAAATCATAATGCCAATGCAGCCATGACATCATTTTATCCACTGTTTGCTCTCTTTGTACTTGCTTGTACCGAAGCTTTTTTGATAATTCATTCAAAATTCCATTCATAAATTCAAATCTCAAAACATCAAGGACACTTGGACTGCTTACTTTCTCCAATAAGACTGCAAATGGATCTTCTAAAATATGCACAAAACAACTATCCTGTTTCACCCCTCCCACTGCACTCTTGTTTTCATGCGATTTAACCTGTTGATTGCCATCGAGAAGCTGGCAGGTTTGCTGGGAAGTCTGGAAATAATAGTTTCTTGAAACACAAGACAACCATGGATGAAGAACATTGTCTGGTGTAAAGCGACCCATATTTAATAAAGACACTGATTTGTCACTCCCTTCATCCTTAAGCTTGCAACCTATTATCCTTTGTAGTTCTTGATTATAAATTTTTTCCATATAACGTGCCATGGGATCATGAAACACATGAAAGAATGTTTCCCTTCTAGGAGCTAAGACAGAAAAACATGCTTCCTTCACAAGTGTTTTCTGCTCTTGCTTCATTTTTTTAATCTTGGGAATATTTTCGGATGGAATGACAGCAATAGGTGTGTCTACATTCATACAGTCTCAAACATCTTCAAATATGACAGCCACATCATGTGCATTATCCTTTTCATTATCTTTCTGTATTTCTGATTGAGAAATGGTAGGAGTCATTATGTTGCTTTCCTGAAACTCTATGTCATTTGTTTTTTCGTTGCTTGGAGTCTCCATAGACGTAGTTTCAGAATCCTCATCCATGTCTAGGTCACTTAGAAACTGGGCCACCACGTCAATTTCAAGGGTAGAAAGACAACTTTGAAACACTTCATCTTGCTGGAAATATTGTTGAATATCTACGTTAGTTTCAGGAGAAGGAAAATAACCTTTAACAACAATTTCTTGATCAACTTCTTCTTCTTTTTTGATTCGGTGGTCAAGCACAGATTGCAACTCCGAATTGGAATATCCTTCCAAGTAATCATCTACATGATCATCTAATGCATGTGAGTGTTGTTGGTCTTCCTTACTAATAACAATTTCCTTATGTAAAACAATGCCACTGTGAATGCAGTCAGACTTCCCTGTTTCTTCTGTTCTCTCATGATTTGCTTTCAACCATTCAAAGGAAGAGAAACATAAAGGAAGATAGTTTTCATCTGTAAGTCCACTGCTTTCTTCATATTCAACATTATGCCTGGAGGCTTTTTTATTTGAAACATTATAAACATTTTGCTTCAACAAATTTAAAGAAGCAAAACATAATGACAAGGTTCTTTCACCTGATTCAAAACCTCCTTCATTTTCTTCACTGTTGTCAATTCCTTTGGACTGCCGAACACACTCATTTTCGGATTTGTCTTCGACCAATGGCTGCAATTTTGAACTAACAAGATCTTCTATATAACAAATAACAGGGTCATCAGACATACGAGGAGATTGCTGCAATATCTTGTCAATTTGTTCCAGTGAATCAGTGTGATTTGACATTAACACACATTCCTTTGCTTTGATGATGATCTTAGGATTTTCTTTCAACAATTTGAATGAAGAAAAACACAAAGGTAAAGAATTCCCTTCGGCTGATTCAATACTTTCTTCTTTGTAACTGTGATATGTAGGCTGATTTCTCTCATTATGCTATTGAAAAGGAACATTTTCTGATAGAGAACATGTAGTTGGTTGCTCTAGGGAGTCAACATCATAATCACCATCATATTCATCATATATAGGCAAATCAACAACATATGCAATGTCATCTAACAAGAACAAACTTGGAACGTCAACCTGTTCTTCCATAAATTGATTTGCAAACTCATCTTCTTGATTGTCTACAAATGAATACATAAAACAATCAGCCTCCTGCTTATCATGGGATGGATCAGAAGCTAAATCAACACCTCTTCTTTCAACAAGTGGAATATAATTTTTTGCAAAATCATTAGCATTGGAAACTTCAAGAGGACCTATGATATTGTCAATTCTATGCTCAAGATTCCAATCAACTATTTTCTGTTCATATTCACTTCCATGTTCTTGAGAATTCAACCCCTCATTTTGGATCTGTTTACATGCTTGGATGTTGTGTTGGATGTCCTGAGCATCATTAAACATTTGTTGTAAGGACTTAGGTTTTCTTTCCATCAGGAGAAAAGACAAATTTGGATGAAGAGTAGTTGCATAATGGAGCATGGCAACAACTTCAGTGGGTTGAATTTCTTTGGACAAATTGTAATAGATACTGGAAAACCTTCTACTGAATATAGAAATAATTTCATTGCTCTTCTTTTTTAAGGCATAGAACTCTATAAGTTGTAGATCCAAAGATTTCTTCTTGCTCCAAAACTCTAAAAAGACATCCTTCAATTCCTCCCATGAGCTAATTGTCTCTGGCTGCAAATGTTTAAACCAGTCTTTGGTGTCTCCTTTCAAGGATTGAGAGAAGGCCCTCATTCTTCCCAAGACCATGGCATGACTTTTCAAACCTTAGACAAACTCTAAATTTACCCTAAAAATACTGATGTTAACAACATTTACAGCTGCAAATTAGTTAGTAGAAATTAAATGCTCATGAACAAAAACACATGAAGTCTTCTACAACAATTAAAATAAGAAATACGAACACCTAGAAATTTGCACACAGAGATTTTTGGTCAAACATAGACCTTGAAAAAATCCACAAGGGGGAAACCAGTGAGAGGGGATTTTTATTATTTTCTAAGCTAACACAGGAATTTTGTTACAACAATACATATCAACAAATAATGTACAGACTTATCTCAAAATCTGTGCCCAGATTTTCTGTACTAGCAGTACAGCCTAGCTCCTCGATTTTCATGCCAACTTACTGTACAATTTGTCTAGAAAATCGTGCTTAACAATACCCTTGTTTTCTGTGCCAAATTTGATAAAAGATAGCATTGGAATGCATGCCAATCACTTCAAAAACTCAATTGTACAACCTCAAATTTTGTGCCAATGACCAACTGTACAACCTCTCAGAAATTTGTACTGCACGGTCTCTCATTTGCTGTACTATCTCCCTCAATTTGCATGCCAAACTCTTGCCTCAGAATTTGTGCCAACAACAACAAATGTGCTTCTCTTCTCTAGCTCAACTCTCTCTCAAGTGCTCTCCAAATCTCATAGAGAATGCCAAAGGAATGCGCCCTCCTGTCCCTAATTCAACCTCACGAGGGAAGGTGAAGGGTCATCTAATCCAATGGCAGAGATTAGACTAGATGGATGGTTGAGATCAAATGACCTTTTAGTCACCCACTTCATTTTCATAAAGTCTCTTTTAATTTCACATCACATGAAATTAATGCACTAGGAAGCACATTGGACACTTTCTCACCCCCAGGCGCCTAGGTTACGAGAAACACTTGTCCTTGGTACTTTTTGATTTAATTTTAACACTCCCTCTTACCGAGGAAAGTGTTCCTCACCACCCCAAGCATATCTTTGAAAGGTACAAACTTGCCTCCCCACAAAGCTTTAGTGAGGATGTCCGCCACCTGCTCATCTATGGATATAAACTGTAGCTCAACTGCTCCTCTCTGAACATAGTCCCGGATGAAGTGATCTAATCTCGATGTGTTTAGACCTGTCATGGAAAACTGGATTCTTAGAGAGTTTAATGCAACTCTGATTGTCACAGTAGATCACCGTGGGCCTCATCTGCATACCAAACATCTCAACCAACAACTTGCGAAGCCATATGGGCTCACAAATCGCCTGACTAGCTGCCATATACTCAGCCTCAGCAGAACTCAAATCCACTAACTTTTGCTTTTGATTGAATGAAGACACCACTGTTGAGCCCAATCCAAAGCAACAACCTGAGGTACTCTTCTTGTCACTGACACATTCTTCCCAATCTGAATCTGTGTAGCCAATCAATCTGACTCCATCCCCTCTCTCATAGTTCATGCCATAATCCACCGTACCCTTAAGGTACCTGAGCACATGTTTTGCTGCCATCGAATGCACTCTTCGAGGCTCCACCATAAACTGACTAAGAGAGTTGCCAACAAAACAAAGATCCGGTCCGATGTTGACCAGATACATCAGTGAACCAATCAATTGACGATACAACATGGGATCAACCAACACTGACTCAGAAGAATGAAGCTTCTTCCAGTTGGTTATCATGGGTGTGGACATGGGCCTACAGTCCTTTATTCGGAATCTCCTCAGAATGTCAACAACATATCTGCCCTATCCCACAAAGATGTGTCTAGGCTCCTGCCAAACCTCCAATCCAAAGAAGTAGTGCATCAAACCAATGTCTTTCATCCAGAACTCTAAAGCAAGGCTCTTCTTGCAACCAACTATGAGTCTCTCATCCCCTGCAATGAAGAGATCATCCACATATAGCACAAGAATGAGAGGATCCTCTCCAACCACAATGTAATAAAGGTTAGGATCCGCCTCACTCTTCTCGAAACCCATCTGTTGCAAGTATGTATCTATTCTGGAATACCAAGCTCTAGGAGCTTGCTTCAGCCCATACAATGCCTTCTTTAGTTTACACACATGAGAATCTCTCCCATGCACCTCAAATCCCAATGGCTGCTCTATGTACACCTCCTCCTCTATCAGACCATTCAGAAATGTGGTCTTCACATCCATTTGATGGATCTTCCAACCCATCTTTGCTGCAATGGAGATCACTGCCCTGATCAAGGTTTATTTGGAAACCAGAGCGAAGGTCTCATCATAGTCAACTCCCTCTATCTGTGAGAACCCCCGAGCTACAAACCGAGCTTTGTACTTCTCAATGCTAACATCAACAACATACTTTATCTTGTAGAGCCACCTAGAAGTCACCACTGACTTCCCCTCAGGTCTCATAACCACCTCCCAAACATCATTCTTCATGATGGAATTGTACTCTTCCACCATGGCTCCTTCCAGACCTGCTGCCTCCTCAAAAGTGGAAGGTTCAGACTCTCTGATGCTGCTCACCATCGCAAGATAGCTGCAAAACCTCTCAGGAGGTTTACTCTCTCTCACAATCTGCTTGGGATTCCCCACTGAACCCTGTGCTTCCTTCAAAGTGTCTTGAAGCCACTTGGGCTTCCTCTTCTTTGAAGTAACACCATGTGGAGGGGACTCTTCCTCCTTAATCCCACCACCTGAAGACTATGTATTTGAAGATGATCCCGAGGTCGTCTGTGAACCATTAGACTGAGAAACGGTACCTTGTGAACCGGTAACTTGAGGACCAATAACTCGTGACCCTGTCACTTGTGGACCAGTAGTCCTTGAAGCAGGTGGTCCTGAACTCTGTTTCACTATGCTCTGTGAAGGACTCACCTATGTCTGAGGAGTTGACTGCTCCCCCTGCTCCATATCTCGTGACCTCCGGAAGGTTCTATCCTCCTCAAATCTCACATCCCATTGCACAACTGTCTTCCTCAAAGAGGGGATGTATATGCAGAAATCCTTCGAGGTCTCGCTATACCCAACAAAGATGCCCTTCTTTGCCGTGGGTTCTAGCTTTGTCCTCTTCTCTGAAGGGACGTGTGAATAAGTAAGGCACCCAAAGATCCTAAAGTGCCCCACCTTAGGCTTCTTCCCAGAGAAAGCCTCCTCAGGAGTCTTATCCCCCGAGACTCCGTGTGGACTTCGATTTTGTAGATAAACTGCAGTGTTGCAAGCCTCAACCCAAAGAAGCAATGGAAACCCCTAATCATGTAACATGGCTCTCGTAGCCCCAACAATGGCCCCGTTCTTCCTCTCAGCAACCCCATTCTGTTGCTGATTGTAAGGAACTGTCACTTCTCTCTTAATGCCCTCCCTAGCACAAAAGTCATTGAACTCATTAGAGGTATATTCACCCCCATTATCGGATCTCAACACTTTGATTTTCTTCCCAGTTTGGTTCTCCACAAGAGTTTTGAACTCTTGGAACCGTTGAAAGACTTGTCCTTTGGTCTTCATGAAGAAAATCCAAGACTTCCGAGAGAAGTCATCAATGAAAGTGACATAATACAAAAAATCCTCTCAAAAAGGCAAAAGACATAGGACCACATACATCATTATGAATCAGATCAAGAATACCTGCTACTCTGCTATCATTGTTTGGAAAAACAATGTTGGTGTACTTCCCAAGAGCACACCCCTTGCACACCTCTTGGTGCTTTGTACTGAACTTTGGCACTCCAGTCACAATTTCTGTCAATATTCTTAGAGCCCCATGGTGCAAATGGGCCAACCTCGTATGCCATAGCTCACAAAGGTCACTGCATCAATGCTCTAGCAGGCCGAAACATGAGCTTGTACAACTTCTCATGCCAGATCCCAATCACTTTGGCCAAAGTGACACTGGATCCCTTAGGATACAAGAGCACATGCCCATCACGAAGCAATACCTCATATCCCCTATCCTCAATAGTGGAAACTGACACCAAGTTCTTCTTCAAGCCCAGAACATATAGGACATCCCTCAACAACATGGGAGGTAGAGACTCCCTCTGAAATGATATTGTCCCACTATCCACTGCCTTGACCACTGATTCATCTCCAAGCACCACCTCAAGATCTCCAATATCTGTAAGATCATTGAAGTACTCATGAACGCCTGCCATATGGCGGGAGGCACCGCTATCAATATACCAAATACTGGTGGATGATGCTCTAGAGGAAAGACACACCAACAATGAATACTCCTTCTCGAACCTGTGGGTAAACTCCACATCAGCTGAAGCTGTAACTTGCTTTTTCTTCTTGTTAGGACACTGTCCAACATAGTGCCCAAACTTGTGACAAGCAAAGTACTGGACTTTGCTCATGTCTTTCTTCCCTTCACCTTTCTGCTTGTTCCCTCCCTTGGAACCCTTCTTGGACTTGTTCTTGCCTTTAGCTGCAAGTGCCACATTCTCCTCTTCATTACCTGTAGATGAACTTCCATGCACATAACCTCTTCGAGTTTCCTTCTGAATGAAGTCATCCCAAAGACTATCCAACTTGGGAAGATTTTCCCTTGCCACAATGCCCTCAACAAAGAAAACCCATTGTTTGGTTACCCCATTCAAAGCAGTCCTCAAAGTTCACTGTCAGCAATAACCTCCCCAACAACACCAAGTTCATCCCTCATCTGAGTAAGCTTGGTAAGATAGGTGGCAACATTTTCAGTCTTGGTCATTTTAATGCTCTTCAGTTTCTCCCTCGATACCATTTTCCGATTTTCATTGGAACTTTGGTATAGTTTGGTTAAGGATTCCCACATCTCATAGGCATTGGACTTCCCAGTCACATGTGGAATCACATGGTCCGTAATGGCATCAAGGATAATTCTTTGGCCTTTATGTTCTTTTTGGTGTATGCTGCAAAAAGAGTAGCATCCGTAGGCATCGTCACGAGATTCGTTTGTGAGTTATCCACAATATCCCACAACTCACACTCCTGTAGAAGCAACACAATTCTTTCCTTCCATGAGCTGAAATTAGCAGCTCCATCCAACCTGTCCTCAACCCTCAAACCGGTGGCCATTGACCCTCTCAACTGAAACACAAGCCCACAACTTTCTGCCTGGTGAAGTACCTCCTCTTCTCAACAAAATTCTTGCACTTTGTGGTTGATATATTTTTGTCCTTTCACACTTCCAGCTCTGATACCATGTAGAAATTTCAGACCCCAACCCGGTTTCAAGTCTCAATGAGACAACATAGTTTAATGCCCAACCCACATTGCATTTACAACTGCAAATTAGTTGGCAGAAAATTAAATGCTTATGAACAGAAACACATGAAGTCTGCTACAACAATTAAAATCAGAAATACAAACACCCAGAAATTTGCACACATAGATTTTTGGTCAAACTTAGACCCTGAAAAAACCCACAAGGGGGAAATCAGCGTGAGAGGGGCTTTTTATTATTTTCTGAGCTAAGAGAGGAATTCTATTACAACAATATATATCAGCAAATAATGTATAGACTTATCTCAAATCCTGGGCCTAGCAACCTCCTCGATTTCAGAGCCAAATGTCTCAAATTCTGTGCCCAGATTTTCTGTACTAACAGTATGGCCCAGCTCCTCGATTTTCGTGGCAACTTGTTACACAATTTGTCTAGAAAACCGTGCTCAACAGTACCCTCGTTTTCCGTGCCAAATCTAATGAAAGACGACCTTGGAATGCCTGCCAATCACTTCAAAAACTCAATTGTATGACCTCGAATTCTGTGCCAATAACCAACTGTACGGCTTCTCAGAGATCCATACTATATGGTCTCTCAACTGCTATACTATCTCCTTCGATTTGCATGCCAAGCTCTTGCCTCAAAATTTGTGCCAACAACAACAAATGTGCTTCTCTTCTCTAGCTCGATTCTCTGTCTCAAGCGCTCTCCAAATCTCATGAAGAATGCCAAAGGAATGCAGCCTCCTTTTCCTAATTTGACCTCATGAGGGAAGGTGAAGGGTCATCTAATCCAATGGTGGAGATTAGACTAGATGGATGGTTGAGATCAAATGACCTTTTAGTCACCCACTTCACTTTCATAAAGTCACTTTTAATTTCACATCACATGAAATTAATGCACTAGGGAGCACATTGGACACTTTCGCACCCCTAGGCGCCTTGGTGATGAGAAACACTTGTCCTTGGTACTTTTTGATTTAATTTTAACAGTGCTAGTGTATGAGGGTGTAGTGTTTGCAACCATTTATGTGTGGATAGTTTGAGTTTCTTGGAGCACATAGGAGAGACTAATTGAAGGGTTGGAGAACACTCAAAGCTAGGAGCCCAAGTGGCTGCTAGCCACTTGGGGGAGGTAAAATTTCCTTTATGGTCTTGTCTTTTTCAAGTTAAATTTGCATGCTAGGAACATACTATGCTAGTCTTAGCACAATTTATCTTTTGAAAGCTAGTTTCTCTTTTAGTTTGCTTTTTTTGTGGAGCTTCCATGTGAGTCCACACTCCTTTCTTGCATTTGGGCCTTTGATATTTAGAAGAAACCCCCTCTTTGGTTGTATACACTAGACCCTGTTTCCATCCTAATACACACCTGGGTTATCGTGGAAGAAACCTTCAATCCACTTGGTGTGTCCTTGGGGGCAAGTCTCGAGTCAAGGTGCCATCACCTGATCTTCAACTCCTCCGTCTAGGCCAACTCCTAGCGAAGCCAAGGGGGGTAGTCCCTATAAAAATAAATCTAAGGCTTTTCTAAACTAAGAAAGAAAAACACTTTAATCTAGGAGTTTATTGCTGAAAATAAAATTCGATCATTCACCACTTAGCATTTATCATCATAAAGAACACTTTGCTCTTGAAACATTCATACATCAAAAGGATACAACATCTGCAATATTCACGAGCATAAAAGAAGATTAGATAACATGCATAAATGTAACTGCTCACATAAGGTAAATTGAATGTACTTTTTAACTAGTGCCTTAAAGGGAGTCGTGGGTAGTGTAGATCGAAGATTTTATTAAGGTAAATTTTGTAATTAGTTAGTGAAAAGTGTTTGGCCCCTTAGGAAGCTTGTTCTCTGCTTGGACTTGCTGAGAGTTTACCGAAACCCGATGGTCTCACCAGTAAACTCACCAAAAGTGTTGGATGTACAACACGACAAACCGTCTTACTTCGCAGGTCACTTTCAGGGCTTTTCCTCGCAATGAACTCACAATCTTAAGAGATTTCCCTATTAAACTAGCAAGGTTCAATTACTTGATAAAACTTGAAAAGATAGATCACACACCCTGCTTTCTAATTGAGGCACTTGCACAAACACTTGAAAGTGAAAGAAATGAACTTGCAACAATTAAATGTATGTACCCTGCTTTGTAGTTGAGAGAGATTAACAAGATACTGCTTGAAAATTAAATATTGTTGCAAAACTGATTGAAGAAAGAAAATACTTGAGAACCAGCTAACTAAGTATGCATGAAAATTTGAGAATTAGTTAACATGCATAAAAATTAGAGTGTTGTAGTGTGTTTGATATGTTTGACTTGTGTATTTGATTGTTAAAGTTTAAGCACGCACAACTCAAAAAAAGACAAAGAAAACCCACAAAACAAATACCCCTAAGGGAATGAAAAACTGGGCACAAAGAGCCCACTTTTATTTGCACTATTACAATGGAGAACCAGAGTTCTCTTTGAGCTTTTAGCTCTCTTAGAAGAAGAGTGACCCTTATTACTCGATCGTTAAGAAGAATACAAAAAGAAAAGAGAAAAGAAGGAAACTTCGTTTTGACGAAGTCACAACCCCCTAGGGTCCCCGAGAGCCTTGATTTTGCCAAAAACTGATAGAATCTTTTCTTGAACCTGTAATTGCTGCAAGAAAACAACAAGTAAATCAAGTTAGAATATGATAAGAAAGAGTTCTAAATGATAAAAAAATTTTCCAAGGCAAAAAGTGTAAATTTTAGGGCTTTTTTGAGGCTTTAAACAAACCTAACTTAGGCTCTTTTTAGTGACTTCTGTTTGCTGTTTTAGGACAGCAAACAGTAAACCTCTAAACAACTTGATAAAAAAGTTAAAACCAAGCACAATCTTTGACCTAGACTCTAGATGAAAAGACCAAGAAAATGCCTAAACTTGCCTGGATCTATTCTTTAAAAAATTGACTAATTTCAGCCTAGATCTAGCAAACCATGCATGCAAACTTTAGATGTTTAAGAATGAAATATAGAATTGCTCTAACTTGCATGCAATCAAAAAAAAATATGAGGATTTTTTTTTTTTTATCAGTTTTCTGAAGCTTCCGTCTGAGCCTGGAACTTTGGGCTATGGGGTTCTCTTGGTATGAAGAAGAGGGAGCTTGCTTTTAGAATCTTTTGGACGATGACAATAGAAACCACCACCTGTCAATCCTCCACCTTGAGGAACCTGTAACTATACACTTCAATCCTGCACAAAACTGTTAAAGCGATTCCCTACACACATAGCTCACAAACGCATGTTAAATTTAACCGAAAATAAAACATGCATTGAAGAGTCTATGGAGTAAAGAAGCAGTAAGGTAAATCAAGCTAGATTACTCTTACCCTATTATATGATAGCATACCTACAAGGCTTTAACAATTAACCACAAAATTAAAATGTAAATCAATACATGTTACCTCATAAAAATATTTGCATTAAGTCAAAGCAACCACACATTTGAGTCCACACCAAAATAGCTCTAAAGACTTTCTTATTCCAAATGCTTACAACAATATTACAATCGCTTGCTTGCCCAAGACTGAACTAACTTGAGGAGAGGTCGACCCTTTCTTATATAGATATGGGAGGTGATAACTCCAATGAAGGATGCGCTAGGGTTAGGTTTAGGGTTTTGGTATAGCGTGGGAGATGAGGGAGTTGCGCATGAGTTGAAAGGTAGATATGTGGGAGTGAAAGGGGAGTGGAGTGGAGAGGTGTTAGGTAAAGGCGAGTGAGAGGGGAGTGAAGGCGAGTGATGGGAAGTGTGAGTGGGAGTAAGGGGGAGTGGAGGGTTAGTTAAGGGATGCGTGGGCCCTTTAGGAGATGCGCCAAGCTTTAGGAATGCGCCACCTAGGAGAATGGGTCAAGTTCCCTCATTGGGATCTCCTTCCAATTCCATGTCACCTCAATCAAGTGGTCTCTACCTCAGTTAAACTCGCCCAGGGCCTCCAGTCAACTGGGGACATGAAAAAACATGTCTTAATCATGTTCCCCAGTTCTCCTAAAATTTAGGAGATCAATTTAATTATCTCTTTTCCGTATTTTCGAGTAAATTTGATTTTTTAATGATAATAATCACTTTTTTGCCTCGAAAGATAGAAAATAGGGGTTTACATGGTGTTCTGGATTGGAAAACGACTATAAATATGGCATCTGACAATGTTTGATGCTATATTTTTTACATTTATTGACTTAGAATTAATAAATTCCATTTTTGTGGGAATTTAATTAATTCATTGAAAACTTAAAAAAACCTATCAAACCTAGCCACAATTTCCAAATGACTCAATCAATATGTCCTAGTATGATCTTATATACATTTAAACACTAAACATTGGATTTTCCATGCCAAAACCTGCTTGCCAACACATACTCTGGCTTTGGAGCAAGTCTTCTGAGTGAAAAAACTTAGAAATTATTTAATTGCTCACTAAGGTAAGCAGAAAATTAATTAACAAGTAGAAAAAAACACTCCAAAGTATGTGCTTGCTCCTGGTCTTGAGTGGCCAATAGCCTTTTACAATCTCTCATACTTAGGACATTTATTACAATGGTGGAAATGCGGAAAAAAGGGGGTCTTTTACAAGACCGGCTGAACTCTGAATTCTGCAAATATGAACACTGATTGCTCATTCTTTGGTGGCTCTTCAGGAAATCTAGCTTGTGCAAACTGGTGGATAACAGATTCCATATCCCTAGGATCTTTTAGGCACTAGTCTATTTTATTTCCAGCGACAAACTTTGAATTTTTCCTTTCTTTAATTGTTGTTTATAGCAATCTGAAATTTTATTGAGGTTCTAACTTTCAAACAGGTTGCTTAGCAGGTCATTTGGTTTCTATTCACCTATCTTCAAGGTTGACTTGCTCTATGAGGCGAATCAGTAATCTTTCCTCGCTAAGTTTTTCAATTTTTTGCCTCATCTAACTTTCTGTTGTTTGCTGGTTTTGATTTTTGAAAATAGAAGTTAGTTAAGATCTGCATAAAATTAAGTTAAATTTTTTAGAAAAACAGATCTAACCCACTTTGTTTCTCTTTTTTCATTGATCCTTTTTAGCAAACTAACAATGCTACTGTTTTGATTAACTTGTTTCTGCAGAAAGGGTCTAAATTTGGTGGTGTTTAGCTTGCTAACACATTCAGATTTTTTCAGAACAGGCTGTCCCATGTCTGAATTTTTTCCTATTTTCTGCCTTGAACCTTAGTGCTTAAACAATAGATAAACTTAACAATCTTTTGGAGAATTTTTTTGGATTTTCCTTAGATTTATTCACCCCAAAATCTGCTCACACTAATACACTCAGCATGCACACACAAGAAGCTTATTTTTTGTGGCAATGGTTAACTTCATGCACTCGAAACTTTAATTCACATTTTCAGAAGTCCACAATTTACATGCTTCCTTTAAATTCTGGTTATGATATCTGATTCAAGAGTTTACTAACCTGCTGCTAATGGTTAAATGATTCATGCTTTATTTGACAAATCTGTGTTGATGGTTAATAATCAGATTTGAATTTGTTTTTTTTGAAGCAATTTCCATAACACAGTGACAAATGGTTCCATGGTTTGCATTTCACTAATTCATGCTTCAGACATATGAGCATTTTTTATTTTTTTATTAAGACGTACATCTGAAATAATCTAGAACATGTCTCTTATGAATGGTTTATGATTCATGCTTTAACTATATAGGCTATGGTCTCCCATTGCACCTAGCAATGATCTTTGGGATCAAAATCCATTCTCAAAGTCCGTAGGCTAGTAGAGAACTAAAGCATGCTCTCCCACTGCACCTAGCAACGATCTTTGGGATCAGAATAGTTCTCTGCTAAGTTTATTTTAGTCTGATTATATTTTGACATTGGCTATCATCTTCTTGGGATTCACATTTGCAAGCACATAATCATTAAGGCAATGAACATGGTTATCTTGGCATGTATGAATATGAATGCTTTACATTTCAATGCTCCAATTCATATATGAATCAGTAAGCACTTCATTTTGGATCAGCACTTACACATTTGCAACATTTCACTTCAGCAAATTCATAGTCTTGCAAATTTACAAGCACTAATTCAACTCATTAAATTCAAAACTTCCACTGCAACATCAAAGAAATCCATCTAGCAATCAATCCCTAGGAAGCAATCTAACACATGCATCAATCACGAGGTTGCACTTAGAGCAGGTGGGGAAGATATCCCCTCTCCGCCTGTTCGGGTGTTTGTAACTTTGTAGTACTACTTGGACTACTACTCATTTGGGGATTCTAGAAGTGCAAGCCACCCTAAGTGGAATCGCTTCTCAGAATTTCAGGCTTAGTTACCCTGCCCTTGCATGTGGCTCGACCTACGACTGTTCCAACCCAACGATTGATTGTGAAGTGGTAAAGGTAGCAATTTTAGGATATCACACAGGTGACTGCAAGGGGGAAATACTTGCGGTACCTGGGACAGACGGACAATTACTGCCGCAGCTCCCCTGGAGGGTTCCCTCCAATAATAAGGGTGTATTTGCACCTTGGGTGATTGTTGCATGTAGGTTACTGTAACTGTTCTTCAAACCTTTGCTAGCCAGTCCTGGGACCTAATCAACCAGACTAGTTCTTGGAAGGCCCTTTCACTGCTTTAATTCTAAATGATAACTTGGATTTAATCATTTCATAGGGAAGCCTCCCCAGGATAGGAACCTCTTAGTCTGAAAAGAGAAAGATTAGACCACCTAGGGGGACAGTCGTGGCTAGTCTAACTTGCATTTAGGTTTTCACAGTTGTGGTTAAGACTTTTCACTTAGTGAGAGTTTGAGTAGCAACACTTCGATTACTAAAACGAGGGGAGCATCTACTATGGTGACAGTGGTAGAAGCTTCCAATTGTTATACAAGATTGGGATCTTGTGGAGGGCTTTGCACAAGTACAAATCCTGTGATATCAGACAGAAAGGTGTTTGTGAGACCATATAAAAATATATGTGCAAAGTTCAAACACAATGTAACTCTGAGAGAGAAATGACATTATTATTCAATGTACGCAAATAAGATGTAAATCACATAAGCTGCAAGGAAGGAGACAAACACCTGTAGAACCAACTAGCATGGACTTAAGCGACAATTAATGTCTAATTAATACATTATGTGTCTTGACCCATTTATTATTGTGAGACTTTATTACATTATGTCCTAACACACATTAGTATCTAATACTAGTACCTGATAAATAGAATGATATGAGCATATACTATGTTAACTCTATCATTTTTATGCAATATGTCTTTGGCAGAATGCCAAAAGTTCTTCAGTGTCTTTCCTTCGGCAACTTGAATTTTCCGCCATTCTAAATGGAATTAGTAATTTTTTCATTTGAAGTCACTTGTCATGTTTTGTAGTGCTTTTACTGATTGAAGTTTGTGGGCTACTTGAAAACAGATACTGCCTAGAGTTGCATTGGAAGGATCACCCATAGAATTGTTGACAAAGAAGAGGGAAAGGAAGCAAGCATTTGAACTTATAGTTTCTGAATGCAAGTATGTTACTTGCCCTATATTGATTGCTTTTAGTTCTGTTTATATTAGTTTTCTCCAATGACTTCTGTTATTCTACTCTGTTACATATGTAGAAACATGGGCTTTGATGGTGTTGTGCTTGAGGCCTGGTCACAATGGGCAGCTTATGGCATTCTAAAAGATCCCAACTTACGTCAAATGGTAAAAATGACTCTGAATGCCAATCTCCACTGTTAAGAGTACTTGATCTTTGACAAAGAATAGTTCATTCTTTACATTTAATTATTTCACCAAAAAGTTTTCATTGTATAGTTTTTTGTTGATTGAGTCAGTTCTTACCTGAATACAACATATTCAAGAATAATCAGGTTTATTCGAGACCTCCAAAATTTTGGATGTTTATAGTTTAGATGTTTTAGATCTTGCCCACTTAGACCAATATACCGTTATTCTATTTGATTGAACATGTTTTATATGTGTTAATGCTTTGTAATGAGAACTTTAGTTTAAGTCTTAGAAATTATTTATGCTCATCATAGATTGTAAATATTAAGTTTTCTGTGGTTTTACATTGTAATGTCATGTTGACCTTTTGTAGTATATTTGTACTTTGTTTCATTGCACTGAGATAGTGAGGTGCTCTACAGTCCAGTATGGGGGAGATGTTGTCATGTTAGTGTTAGGTTAGATTAGGTTAGGTTAACCGTTAGATAATGTTAAATTAAAAAAACATTAAAGTTGGCTCAATTAAAAAAAATAACAACAATAAAAATAATGTTACGTGACAACAACAAAAAAA
>WSFP011431726.1:0-21554 GCA_009831015.1 Picea engelmannii | reverse complement strand
AACATTCTACAAAATCAATATCAATGGTTAATGGTTACTCTAGGAAATTGTATGTTGAATTGTTTGAACTATATGGCTTGTTCAATAATAATAGTGTAGTATATGTTTGTCTTGCAAGACCAATGGTGCTTATCTATGATGGTAACAAGGTAGTGAGGCCATTAAAATTTCATGGATTGTATTGTATGTGCATTCAGTGTGATAAAATATGGAAACTTTTTCTTTGCTTCCTATATTTTATAAGGAATTCACTGGTTACCTAAATACCTTTACTAGAAACTTGGAATATAGGTGGAGCTTGCTTCTATTCTTTATGTCATGTTTGGCTTCGATACCACTTGGGAGTTGAGGTATGAATCTTCCTCTTGTACCATGTCTTTTATTATTGTATTTATCTTTTATGAGTTCCCTGGTAAGAATCCAACTTTTCATACCATTTTTTTCTTAGGAAGTTTTTCTATGCAGAAATATCCCTCATTTTCATGTTAATATTCATCACGTGATGGTAGGAATGTAATCCCAAATTTCACCAAACTCATCATCAACATACATGGATAGACTTTGGCTTTCTTTTGACGACCATCTTTGGAAAAATTTATTGTTTTCCACAAAGATAAAAACTCTTTTCCACTTCCTTGTCATTGCTTGTCATATTTTTTCTTTGTTGGAAAGATTTGTTCTTCCAATAGTTCTTAGTTGGTTTTCTATGTTTGTCACCACACTATGAGGAAACAAATTTATAGAAAAGGTTTTTAGTCTGACAAGATTGAGAAAAATTATAAAAAAACTCCACTAAAACCTCTATTATTGGTAGTGGAGGTCTTTACCAAGGTTTTAATGGATTTTAACTATAACTAAAAATTCTAGGCGATTAGAGGTTCTAGATTTTCACTATAACTAAAAATTCTATGCGATTAAAGGTTCTAATGAAGTTTTTTTTGTTCATATGCTTATATTGATAATGTGCCAACTTGATAATTACTTTACATCTAAAAATGTTATCGCAAACATAAGATAGAAAATCCCCTTTACTCGATTATATAAAAGCACCCTTAAGGTAGGGAAACACATTATAATTGATCCTTTTATTGAAGGAATCCACTCTTCTTCACTTCCCTCTTAAGGTTGGGCGACCTTTCAATTTTCTAAGCTCCAAATACAATAAAATCCACACCTCTCATAAAGAGGGTTCCATCCTTATTTATAAATAACAAGAGAACCCTAACCATAACAATCTCCTAACTACCTAGTGGACCTTCTTTAATGAGGCCCCATTATATTTATTGAATACTAAATACTATAGTGGGCCTTACTTAACGATAAGTGGACCTAGTCCACCATAAATTTAATGACCTCCACTATTATTTTTCTATTATTGGCCCTTCAATTCAACCCCCCATTACACCCCTGGGGAGGATCCCAACAATCCACCCCCCCTTATAAAATCATTTCCCTCAACACTTATTGATAGGAGGTACAACCATAAACTAGGGTCCCATGGATGAGTGTTAACCACAATGCTGAAGTGAGCCATAGAATCAAGGTTCCTTCTACAAGTGCTAGCCACCATGTTGAAGTAGTCTAATGAGCTCCACTTTGAACTTGGATCCCATGTATGAGTGTTGATTGCCATGTTGAAGTAGCTAGTGTCCCATGTGCAAGTAACAACTACAATATTGAAGTAATCCAAGGAGCTCACTCATAAACCCGGGTCCCATGTCCAATAACTCATGATATCTCCCCACTGGATATACTTGAGCTCAATACCTGGCTAAGAATGGTGCTCCAAATGTCTAACATGGTTTTGTGGATCCAAATGTATAGATCAAACCATATCCAAAAAAAGTTCCAACTATATCCAAAAAATTGTCCACATACGTGCAAAAGGTCAGATGTGAATATGGAAGACACACTACTACTAACGAATAAGAAAACTAAAAACTGTTAGTCAAAATTGGCTCTTGAATTCCTGCAACAATGTTCTCCACATAAGGTGGAGTAGAGTCATCAAATATACACAGGAAGTAGATGTTTCCTAGAAATTACAACTATCCATATACCATTTCTCACAAGCCTTCTCTAAATCATACCAACCATAACATATGTCACTTGCATACCGATATTCAATATCACTCCAAATTTTCATCCTTTGGATTGCTTCATAGGCTTCTTGTATATTTTGTATGCAAAGCTCCATTTGGTGTCACACAATATGAACTCCTTTAAGGAGTCAAAACTTTTCTACTTTGTGTAACCATTGTTTGATATGTTCTTCATGATCCATAACCTCTTCAAGAAAACTTATAGGAGGGGTTTCTTCACATAATTGACATTTGTGATATAATCTACATATATCATTAGATATTTCTCAATGAGGGGGCTAATAAAATGCCATAAGCTAGTGCAAGTATTAGAGCCATAACCTCTTCAAGAAAACTTATAGGATGGGTTTCTTCACATATTTGGCATTTGTGATATAATCTACATATATCACTAGATATTTATCAATGAGGGGGCTAATGAAATGCCATAAGCTAGTGCAAGTATTAGATCTAGGGTATTGAGGACATAAATTTGTAAGGGATATATCACACTCAATATTGATCGAAAGTATATCATATAATATACCAAATAAAACCCACATATTCCTCTTCCTAATCAAATTATTCTGGTGACAATCTAAGCACCTTGTCAAAATACATTTTCTTTGTAGTTTGCATGGTCATCATGAAAAAACCATAAAATAACCGATTTTAAATCAATGATATCTTCACTTCCCGAACTTTGATTTGGACATTTTTTTTTTAGCTTGAGTGTTTTTTTGAGAGGAGCTTAGATATACAACTAATTTCTTCAAATTTTACTCATAAAGTTGGGGAAATTGATCTACGTGTTACAACCCTCTTTTTCCCTTTGAAAACCTACAAAAAAAAAAAAAATCTCTCTTTTGGGACGAAGAAAGAGCTCCGATAACAATTGATGAGTACCTTGGATTTGAAAATTATATCACACAAAATATATCCAAGAATAAGATAGAAAATCCCTTTTATTTGATTATATAAAAATACTCTTAAGGTAAAGAAACACCTTACAATTGATCCTTTTATGGAAGGAATCCACTCATTTTCACTTGCCTTTGAAGGTTGGGCAACCTCTCAATGAGATAATCTCCAAATAAAATAAAATCCACATCTTTCTTAAGGAGGAATCCATCCTTATTTATAACTAACAAGAGAACCCTAATCATAACAACCTCCTAACTGCCTAGTGGACCTTCTTTAATGAGGCCCCATTACATTTATTCAATACTAACTACCACAGTGGAATTTATTTAATAATAACAAGAATAGTGGACCAAATGCACCTTACATTTTCAATCCACCATTACACCTCTAGGGAGGATCCTGTTGTGACCTTCGTTTTTGGATAAGGAGTTGCGCAAGAAGGACTACATTCCCAATTTTGGCCTAGTACGAGTTGCGCAAGGTACAAAAGAAGCTGGACAACAGAGCAAGGAGAAGTAACAAAAATTAGTTGCGAAAAGGACAACACACCGCCAACAAAGCAAAAAAAGTTGCAATAGAACAAGAAAGCGTGCACGCCAAAGCCATAAGACACGACTTAGCCTATATATAGGGATGAATATGATTATAAAAGGGTTGGTTCATGTTTATAAAATGGTTGGTTGGGTTTTGTTAGTATCGTAACTGTAAGGTTTGGTCATAGTTGTTGTCTACTGCTGAGAAGTCATATTTTGAGTCTATAATGTAATTTGTACACCATTTTGGGAATTAGAGATTTGTGACATGAGTCCAGATCCAGGAGTCTGTAACAAAGAACTACCTTGTATCTTTGAGATTGTAACTGAGAAAGACCCGAAGATAATATATGAAGAAGGATCCAAAATTTCAAAATATGTTGTGTCTTTCTGTGTTTATCTTTATGCATTGTATCTTTACAGTACTTCTTTATGGTTAATAAGTTCCACATGATATTTCTGTGTTTGAATGATTTTATGCAACATAAGTGGCTTCAGTTCTTGCGTATATGAGTTCAGATCTATTCTTTAGTTAGATGTCTTGCACAAAATTAGGATGAATCTTGAAGGTTCTGTGAATCCTCCTAAGTATTTTCCTTGCCCTTCCCTATCCTTTTATCTCAACAACGCTTCAGGTGAGACTTCTTCTCTTCAAAGGAGATGAAAATGCCAACGCTCTAGACTACATGGTATCTTTTGTTGGTAACATGAGAAGGACCCTAGTCTGATCAATCTTGTGCCAACAAAATGGTTTCGTTGCCGGTACCTGCGTTAAAATGGAACCTGTAGGGAGGATGCTTCTGTAGATTCACAGATCTAATATTGACCAATGGTGGGAAAGAAACCGTGACATATTCATATGGAAAGAAGTGGAGCTGAGAATAAAATCTGTGGAATATACTCGTGAGGCAATCTTTTACTCAGAAAGATTGAGCGACCAGTACGAGATATTCTGGGTTAAGTTCCCGGAAGAACTTTTCCATTGAATAAATAGGCGCCAAGAAGCTCCAAAGTTCCAAGAACGATTCAAGAAGACCTGCACTTGGGACATAGAAAAGATTGCACCACTTCATCGACTGGATTGTCCAGTCACGTGAGCGATTGATTTCTAGGTCAATACCACATTAGAAGGATACATTATTGAATTTGCAGCTGAGAATCACCAATCTTCTTCACGAGCAGAGGTGGATTTCAAGACTGCTAAGAGAAATCCCCTTGTGGATTAAAGTTTTCTTGATGGAAGAGGGGATGCTGACTATGTCCCTGACTGAGATGGCAACATAAACACCCTTACTTGGGGTAGGGAGAGTTTGGAGTAGATTCACGGCCTGAGAGAGGGGAAGGGTTCTTTGATAAGCGGGGGAAACAACAAGAAATGGACTCAAGAGATGAGCGAGCCTTGAAAAGAGCTGCCATAGTTGAGAAGTGGTGGCACAGAAAGATCAAGAAAGAAGCAAGACGGTATGAGAAGTTGCGGAAAGAAGTCAAACCAGGAGAAGTAGAGGAAAGATAGATGGAGGAGTTGCGGAAGATGAGAAGACAGGAAAGACTGGCCAGTCAAATATTAAGTGAGAGAGAAGAACATAGATAAAGAAGTCCCCAGGAGGGTGGACAATATGGAGAAGGTGTAGAAGCAAGAGAGAAGGAAGCCGACATGGATCTTGGAGAGGAAAGAGAAGATTCAACCCCGATGACAGGAAAGATCGAGAATTCGACTGAAGAGACAGCTCCAGAGGAAGAAAACGAGACCCCAAGATCAAAGAAAATCGCCCCGAAGCCAGTGGCGCCAACCCCGAATTGCCCATACCACAAGTGTCTTCTATACAAGTGGTAAGTTTGATACTACCCTCTTATGCTAGTTCTATTCTAGTACAATTAGTTAGTCAGTCACAACCAAGAAGTGCGAGTACAGGGAGGATATTGGGATCCTCTGGTAAATCGCAAGCATGATCGTTAAGTTTCATTTTGATAAGAGCACCAAGATTAGCAATGGCTGGTCACGCAGGAGGTTCGATTGCCCAATACCCAGAATTCTGGGGTAAGGGAAATGAATATGCGGAGCAACACTGGTTCTTGTGTGAAGAAATCTGGAGTTCTATAGGGACTCCATATGCGAATAAGTTGGTTGAGTTCTAGACTACCTTGAGAGGTCGCGCTCTCAAGTGGTACATGGATATTATTGAGCCAGGAGTGCCAGGAATGCAAAGTCAAGTGTTCACACTTGGCCATGTACGAACAAGGTTCATAGGGGAGTTTAAGCTACCTCAGTTAGAACAACAAGCTCTGTCTGAGTTGCGCGAGATCCAACAAAGGGAAGGCGAATCAACCTGGGAATATAACCATAAGTTTAAAGATGCTATAGGGAGGTTAGAACATCCAATCCACGAGGAACATCAAAGAGAATGGTACATTCGTGGATTTATACCTCTGACACGGATTCTTCTAATGCAACAACGAATAACCACTTTGACAAATGCCTTGGAACAATCAATGAAGATTGAAGCCATGGCGGGATATCCTGGGAGCCTGAGAGTGACCAGAATCCCAACATATGAAAATTGGGCACAACTACAAGGGAAAATACCAGCGCTTACAGAAAATATTCAAGAACTGATGATACCTAGACCAGGACAACCACAAGTCTGGTGCACTAGATGTTATACAGAAGGACATTTGGTGAACAGATGTCCATGAATGAGGGGAATGGGACCTCCTCATAATCCGATGGGACCCTCATCAGGATTTACCATTCCATAACCCCACTCCATATCATGCTTTTCCAGGGAGCCAAGCAACACCAACAGTTGAGTATTGTGAGATTTGAGGAATCCATGGGCATGGTCCGAGATAGTACCCCATCATGCCGAAATATTCGACAGTACCAAATACCATACACTGTGAATTATGCACATCTACCACACATACTACCAATCAATGTAGAGCATTCGATGCACTTGCAGATAGGTTGGACCGAACAACATTCAGAGTGAATGAAAACCCTTAGGGACCGTGAAGAGGTCGAGGAGGTGGAACGAGAGGAGACTTCAGAGGAGGAATAATTGGGGGAAGAGGACCAAGAAGATGTTATAACTGTGATGAGAAAGACCATGTGGCAAGAGATTGTCCTCATCCGAGGCAACCATGGTGCTCTCACTGTAGAACCAATGGGAACACAACTAAAGACTGCCCAAAACTAATTGCAAAATGGGAAGATCGGGTACGTCAACAAGGAACTAACCTCATCAATTCATAAATCAAGAGAGTTAGTAAAGGACAATTGTCCAACCTCAATATCGTCACTCGAGGAGGAGAAAAGACAGGAGCTGATGCTAATAATCTACCTCAGATCCAAAAAGCAACACCGAAAGAAGACATGTATGACCCTCTAAAACATAAGTTGTTCTTTAAAAATGCCATAGAAGTATTTCATAATATCCCTAGCCCCGAGATGCAAGAGAAAACCCCACAACCTATTGTTTACCATAAGATTGTGCAAGTCCCTGCTTCACCCCAAAACCCTGTAGTTACACTGAGACAACCTGACCAACCTCAAAATGTAGTCGACCTTTGGTTTCAATTATTCTTTGATATTCTCAGGAATGACCGATTAACAAAAAAGTTGCGCAATGTGCTATACCTAGTTTTAGGAAACGAGGAACCCACAGAAGCAAGAATAAGGACTAATCTTCCTGAGAAGAGTAATCAAAGGGTGCAAAGAAGGAAAGTATGAACTGGAAAAGAATTCAGACTAGTAGCCCGGTTAGATGAATTTGAGATTAAGGATGTCATGTTGGATCTAGGATCCGATGTGAACATTTTGCCTAAAAAGACTTGGGAAGCCTTAGGAAAACCCCAGTTGACATATTCTCGAATCCAATTAAGAATGGCCAACCAATATTGCATCTTTCCAATAGGAAGACTGGAGAATGTGGAAATAGATGTTGCGGGAGTGAAGACTATAGCTGACTTTGAGGTGATTGAGATCATGGGGGATAAGGACCCTTAACCTGCACTACTTGGGATTGATTGGGCCTATGAAAACTATGCAATGATTGACCTAAAGAAAGAAACTATGACATTTGAGGAAGAAGGGATCAAGGTTGTTCAACCCTTGTATCCGTATGTAGGTCCCATATATATGAAGCCAATAGACAATAATATGGAGGGAGAGAGCTTGGATCAACAATAAACTATAACAATAGGAACAAGAGAAGATTACATAAATCCTACTGCTGATGGATTGGTAAGCTGTAGGAGTATACATTCAGTAGACGAAGATTCATAACTGACATTTGACAGTTGGCAACAAAGCTCATATGAAATATTTTCAAGGAGATGCACAACTGTCAAGGAAACTAGATGGGTTGGGACCGAGGTCAGAGAAAACCTAGTATATGATGGTATCTCAGTACTTGACAGTTTTCTTTTACTCAACATGGAAGAAAAGGTAGCAGAGGGTCAAAGGGTCTCAGTACTAGAATTATCCCTCCAAGATACCCCTGCCAGATGGTGGGCCAATCACAAAGCCTTACTAAGAAATTGGGACACTGTGAAGAAAGATATCAAATATAGGTTTCAAGACAAGAAGCAACCAGAATCAAAGATGCAGATGGATTTCCAAGCTGTGCAATTTTTCAACGGAGAATCTAATCCTAAATCACATATTGAACAGTGCGTGACATAGTGGCAGGCTGCGGAAATACCACCTCACTTATGGGTTCAGGTATTTCCCCACTCACTAGGTCCAATCCCGAAAGCTTGGTTCATACATGAAGAAACCAGAAGATAGACCAAAGATTGAAAAACATTGGCATATCACTTTTGCAAGGATTTCTCGTTTACAAGTAAGTACCCTGAGCTTGAAGTAGTCCTGCAAAGAATTAAAGAATTTCTTATTACTAACAATAGTAATAAAAAATACTAGTGGTATGTGCAAAACATAGCCGAGAACTTCAGACTAATCTTCACCTAACCTCAAACAAGAATCCTATATAATGCTATAAGATTGCCAGGGATTCAGAAAGCCCAGGTGATTTAGAGGAATTGAGAAACCTAGCCATTAAAGAGATAGAAGGGAACAAAGAAATCTAGAAAATCATACACAGTCAGACTGACAGTTCTTATAATCACCCATTGAAGTTGCACAAAGTCAATATAGGGACCACAGAGCAACCTAATATAGATATGGTGGGAGATTAATGGGATGAGAAAACCAGTCAAGAGATATAGAGTTTGTTGCACGAATATGGGGATTTGTTCCCAAAGACCTTTTTAGAGTTAAAGGGGATCAAAGGAGTTATGGGAGAAATGAAAATCGAATTAAAACTAGGATCAAATTCTCTGAGGCATAGAACACATTGCCTTAACCCTAGAGTAAAAGAGAAGGTTAAGAAGGAGATAGATAAGATGTTGGAAGATGGACTTATTTTTGCAGTGGAAGAAGCAGAATGGGTCATCCCAATAGTCATTCAGAGCAAGAAAGGCACAGAGGATATTAGGGTTTTTGTAGACTATAGAAGCCTTAACTCTGCCTGTGTGCATGACCCTTTTCCAACACCTTTTACTGATGAGGTGCTAGAACAAGTTGCGGGGAAAGAAGCGTACTCATTTACATATGGATTTTCAGAGTACCACCAAGTAAGGATTGCTGAAGAGGACAAAAAGAAGACCACATTCATAACATAATGGGGGTCTTTTTCATACAATGTGATGCCATTTGGCTTAAATAACACCCCTAAAGTTTTATCCAGGATTGTAATAACAAATTTTAGAGAGTTTATTCACAAGTTTATAGAATTTTATATGGATGATTGGACGATATACAATCGACTCAAGGAACATGTAGTGTTGTTACATATGATGTTTGACATATGTAGAGAATTGCAGATATCGTTGAATCTCATAAAGTGTATCTTTTGCATACCACATGAAAATTTGTTGGTATACATAGTATGGCGAGAGGGAGTACTGGTAGACCCAGCCAAAATCACATTCATTGTGAACATGCCGCCACCTACGAGTGCTAAGCAGTTGCGCTCCATGCTGGGACTCACAGGGTATTACTGCAGGTTCATCAGAAGATATGCAAATATTATTGCACCTCTGGAAAATCTATTGAAAAAGGCCGAAATGTTCCAATAGACCCCAAAATGTGATAAAGCGTTCGAAACCCTAAAGGAGAAGCTCAACACAACATCGATTCTGATATTCCCAAACTGGGAAAATGAATTTCACATTCACGTAGATGCTTTAGGTATTGTCTTAGGAGCTATCTTAGCGCAACTGGGAGATGGATCCATGGATCAACCTATCTATTTTGTGAGCAAGAAGTTGTCACAAGATGAACGCAACTAAACAATGACAGAAAGGGAGGGTTTGGCCATGATTTATGCTTTGCAAAAATTTAGACATTATTTTTAGGTTCTCATTTTAAGTTCTTTACTGATCATTCTGCATTGAAATATCTAGTTAACAAACCTGTGTTGGAAGGGAGAATTTGTAGATGGTTACTACTGTTCCATGAATTCTCTTTTGAAGTGATCATTAAGCCTGGAAAATGCAACGTAGGACCTGTTCACCTGTCTAGATTAGAGTTAAGGGAAAGTGGCAGAGCATTTGGCGATCAACTCCCATATGCAAATATGTTCTGGGTTGAGGCCATACTAGAGTACCTAGAGGACATAACAATATTATTAAGTACAGGAGCCTGCCCATAAACATATTCCGCAACCCATAAACGCCATATGGTTGTTAGAGCAATGGACTATTAGTTGATTGTAGGGAAATTGTATAAATTAGGACTAGATAGTATCCTCACAAGATGTGTCTTGGATCATGAAAGGCAGGATATACTGTGGGAGTGCCACAGTGGAGTTGTAGGAGGTCATGTAGGAGGAAAGGCCACTGCACAAAAAGTTCTCCAAGCTGGACTATGGTGGGCAACACTCTTCAAGGATGCAAAGGTATATGCTAGATAATGCGATGTTTTTCAAAGAGTGGGTAATCCGTCACGACGAGATGAATTACCACTTCAACTAGTTTGAGCTCTACAGGCATTTGAGAAGTGGGCGGTTGACTTTATTGGACCGATCAACCCCACAACTAAGCATTCAAAGGCGAGGTATATCATTACCAAAACTGACTACCTTATGCGTTGGGCTGAGGCAACAATTGTTCAGGACTGCTCGACCGATACTGCTACTAGGTTCATTTTTTAGAATATTATCACTCAATTTGGATGTCCTAGGAGCCTAACAAGTGATCAAGGAGCTCATTTTATTAGTAGCACTATAGAAAAACTTAAAACAAAGTTCTTGATCCAACATCACAAAAGCAACCCCTACCACCCACAAGCCAATGGAACATTAGAATCGTTCAACAAGATTCTGGAGAGAGGGTTAGCAAAGTTCTGTTGCGCAAACCGAGAAGATTGGGATGATAGAGTTCCAACAGTACTATGGGCTTACATGACAAGCACAAAGAAACTCCATAGGTACACACCATTTCAAGTAGTTTATGGGAAAGAGGTTGTGGTGCCTGCATAATCATCACTCCGAGTTTGTACATTGCACAAATCACCAATATGTTAGAGGAAGAATCACTTGTGCAGAGACTCATTGAGTTACAAGAACTCAAAGAGACCAATTTTTTAGCAGAATTCCATCAGTTGATTGAGAAAGCAAGGCAAAAATCTTGGCATGACAGACACATTAAGACTAAAATATTTGCGCAAGGAGACAAGGTCCTACTCTATGACAGTCGGTACCAAAAGAATCCTTGCAAGTTGCGCATGCATTGGTTGGGACCATTTATAGTTGCAGAGATCCCACCTTCAGGAGCAGTCAGACTTGCGCAATTGGATGGTATGTTGCGACCAGGATGGGTGAATGGCACTCGTCTGAAACCCTATATGTATTAGAAATAAGATAAAAGGACAATTGCTCTAGTCTGAAGGCGCATGTATAGTATTTATATTTGATTTTTCTGCAATTTTTGTAAATTCAGTTAATAAAGTCGACGTGTGAAATGTTGCACCGCGACATGTAGTTCATTTCCTTTTCTGTTTAAGTGTTGTCTGATGTAGAATTGCTTACTCATCAGCACAGGATCAAAAGCGTAAAGAACCCATTAATGACAGTCATTAATATGACGGGGACCCCTTTGTGGCCGAAGGGAGAATGAATCCGAATGCAATCTAAGTCAATGTGCCACATGAACCCATTCTAGTTACAACCTTTATTGCTATTACAATACCCCGAATGAATTCAGTTAAGCCATAAAGTTGTGATACACGAAGATGCCATCAATATTCATGCCAAGATTCCCATCCGTCAAACATAAAGGTCTGAAATTGGCCACATCTCTGTCCAACTTGCATAGTAAATGCCAGAATCGCCCAATAGGATTTACCCCGTTAGCCGGTCTCGTCGGACAACTCAAATCCAAGTTGCGTCCATATGGTCATGATGAACAACAATTATTACTGAACTTTCTAGAAAAGCCCGAGCATAAGGCTCTGAGAACTCGTTGTAGAACGCATTGTTTTCAAAGAACTTAGTGATTTTTCAAATTCTGAAGAGTGAGAAAGCCCGTGCAATCCCTGAAACCCGTAGTTGTGATCCCCAATCCTTAGTTCGCTACATAATTTTTTGATAAATCAGATCCCATAATGCCAAGAGCTACATGAAGCCGAGGCACCATGTCCAAAGACATAGTACCAGATGAGCCCTGCGACCCCCGAGTCGAGGTCATGGGCTATCTCAAGGGGAAGGTGGAGCAGGTCAAGCTCCTTGATCTTGAATTAATGGACCCAGTCTTGTTCCCCTAGATGAACATAGACATCTTATGGAGTATCGCTCCAGACGAGTTGGGAGGCATGCAGTTTGTGCCAAAGCCTGAATTTATCAACCTATTTAACTCAACTATCATGAACCTCAGAGACCTAACAATGTTCGGTACCACTAGTGATGCATTAAATTCCTGATCAACAGGGTGCACAACCAAAGTCTTTGGTTGGATAGGCGGTATCCAATCCACGCCGACTACATCCATCAACTTACTGGACTATCCCTCGAAGGCGAGGACATGTCTAAAGGATTATAGGGTCCTAGTAAGCACGACACAAAGAAAGGGGAACATCAAAAGTTAACAAGTTAATTGTCAGTTGCATGATATCCTCATTAAAACACAGAGAAGAGTCAATTGGAGATTACTTATGTGAATCACTTATGAGAATACATGTTGGATATTTGAGGAAGTGAGTTGAAGACAAAGAAGTCTAGTGAAGTAAGAATTTTGCAGGAGTCGAGAGTACGAAGTATAATTCTTAGACATAGATTCTTTGAGTAAATCCACGTCTTTCATGAGGAAAGCGCGTACATGCACATGCTACAATGAAGAAAAGCGTGAATACCCGCGAGTAGACAATGCAGAGGGCCGCGAACCTGTGAGGATAATTTTTGAAGATCAAGGATCTAAAACTCGGGTCAACTACATGATTGAAGGTATGTCTTCATGTGTGTGTTAGAGTGAATATTCTGAAGAAATCAAGAACATGTTTGTCTTAGTGATTTATAAAGATTTGATTTGGAAAATTCTCTTGTGGATCTTGGTATGAGGTGTGTGTGGTTGTAGTCTTGACGAGATATTGATATCAGTAGCAGTAGTAGAAATATCAAAGACAACAACAACAACAGGTTATTGGTGACAAAGGTAATGACAGATTGGTCTACATTTATATTTCAAGGCAGTTTGATGGGGAAAGCAAAGGGGGTTGTAGCCGCCTACTGGTTGGAGCCGATATATTAGGGAGTTGGAGCTTTCTTTAGGTTGCAACCTGCAAATAGGGGGTTGGAGCCTCCTTCCAGTTGTAGCTGGAGAAAAAGGAAGTTGTTTCTTCCAATTAATGTACTCTTTGATAAATAAGAAAAGCATTATGTGGTTTTCTCACGCATTGGGTTTCCATGTAAAATTCTGGTGTACTGTGTTTATGCGATGTCTATGCATTGAATATGATGTTTTGAATGCTCATGATATTATTGGAGGTTTTATATTGTGGCTAAAAGTACTAATTATGCTCATAGAGATTCACCCCTCCCTCTCAGTATTTCAACAGATAAAACATAACATCTAAATCATGTTATCCAAATATTGTTTTATAAATTGATTGAGGAAAAAAATCCATATATTTGCAATCACCTTGATGGATCATGTTTTTTTCAATAAGTTTTAGGTCGAAAGATGGAGATTGCATCCCCACTTTGAACATTTCTCAATGGTGAATTACATTTATATGATCCATAATTCTTTTTTTCTTCTTTTTTTGTTCAAAGGAAAACCTCACATGGAAACCCAAGGGCTTCTCCACACTACACCATATTCGAGGCATCTAAATAAATGTACTTCATATCTTTTGGATCAATAAGTATGACCTTCTTTAATCAATGCACCTAACACTGAGCTACAAGAGTGACTACAGTTGACAATCCTCTCGTTCCAATAGGATAAGTTGACATTGTTGGACTATCACTATGTTAACAATCAATTAGTATTGCTTGAATGCATGAAGCCAGGGAACCACACACTCTTCTCAGAGCTATGTAGAGGCACATATCATGAATTTTTTTCCAAGGAAGACTCCGCTCAAATCACATAACAAGAAACTCATTCTCCTCCTATTCGAGCACTCTCCCCAACCTTGTGGTTTTGGTATGATACATTCCTTGTTGAGGCATGTAGAACATATGGTCAAAAACATTGTAAGGCCATGATTCATCCCCTATATTTCCTAAAAAAACATGTTACAACATGCTTTAAACAATGTAAAGCTAAAGAACCTAGAAGCAAGATAGGCTTAGGGAAGCATGAGATTTTGGAGTCCTGACATGTTGTAAAGGATGAGAAGCTAAGGAACCTAGGGAAGCATGTGAAGGCACCTAACACTTATCGCTTAATTTTCTGGACACGTATACAACTTAATGTGCCAGCTACTACATGGTGTGAGATTTTACTTGGTGTATGCACAATTCGTTGAATTACAAATCTTTCCAATTCCCTCTTCTCAAATATTTATTTTGAAAGTCTTGTTTTCAAGGATGGGTTGTTCATTCATACGAATCTTTGCTTTGTGATGGAAGAAGAGTTCAATAGAACAATGGTCCCCAAAACCACCAACACACATTTGGAATTTGCTTGGGGTTCAAATCCCTTTTATTCTGTTCTAACTAAGTAACTATTCATATAGTAGAGGTAGTGATCAATCCAAAATCATGAATGATCCAACTAGTTCTTGGAATTGGTTGGTATACAACTGAACAAAGTGCTTGGCCTATGAATAGAAGTAAGTAGGGTTCCAGTTTTGACATCATAGAATGGAGTCATTGCAGGAAGGGAATTGATTGCTTATTTGGTCATTAGGAACTCACCTAGAGAGACATAAATATATGTGTCATGGAAATATTATTTGGGAATGATTGGATTGCTTTACTAACTGGTCATTACTCAAATTCAACTTGCAAGTAACTTAGTGCATAATTAACTCTCTATAGTTGGCTTTGACTTGACCTGCTAAATAGATAGAATACAAAGTAAAATAATAGCTTCTAGGCAATCCTCTTATCATTCATCTAGGCATTTAAACCTATCTAAATGCTCATACTTCAGAATTTGTACCTTGTTTATTTCAACATTCCATTTATTGAAGGGTTAGTTGCTTCTTAGAAGTTATGCTACCCATCTCATTGGCTTGGTTAAGCTCAATAGATAGGATGACCATAGTTTCAAATATCAAAGCTTATAAGTCTAAGTTGGCTTCAAAGACTCTAAGCTGAGTTGATTGCAGTTTAGTTGAAATGGCACGGGGGCAAAGAACAATGATGTTGGAGCCTGCTTACTATTGCATCATCACTAGTGAACCAAGGGGTGCACATTGTCACGTGGAGTGCACATTGTCACCTAGAATGGGACACTTATGGTGTCATTAAGTACTTTAGGTTTTGGTAGCTATTGGAAACCTAATCCACTAGGGTTGTGGTATTAGTCACATGTGAATGGATGTGAAAGGTCACGTGTCTATAACCGTTGTGGAGGAGGAGTCCAAGAGACCTTGAAAGATGAATTCAAAGTTCACCTGAAATTTATTAATATGTGTACCATATCTTTGAATAAAATTCACTATATGCTTATCTTTGTTCTATATGTCCAATAATGGTATCAGAGAGGCCTTGGTTCTTAGGCCATGCTTATCTTTGTTCTATATGTTATCAGAGAGGCCTTGGTTCTTAGGCCATGCTTATTTTTGTTATATATGTCCAATAGTGGTATCAAAGAGACCTTGGTTCTTAGGGCATGCTTATCTTTGTTCTATATGTCCAAGAGTGGTATCAGAGAGGCCTTGGTTCTTAGGCCATGCTTATCTTTGTTCTATATGTCCAAAAGTGGTATCAGAGAGGCCTTGGTTCTTAGGCCTCATTTAATATATGGTAGATATGCATAGCTTGGTGTTTCCCTCCCTTCAACTTGAAACACATCTGACCTCTTCCCCTTCCAGTATGTGCGTCCATGTCTCCCATTCTCGTGAAAAAACGCCTATGTCTACTCACTACCATCCCTGCAAGTCTTTCCATCTGTTTTCCTGGGCGTTTCCTGTTCCCTCTCCTGCAGAAAACGCTCCTCTTCTCAGATTGAATCTCTGTTCCCAGTTCATAGGAGGATTTGTGCTCATCTCGGGCCTGAAATCAGTTTTTGAGAGTTAGGGTTTTCTCCTCGGACACGATCGTTGTATTATTTGCGCTCCTTCGTTTGACTGTAAATTTTATGGGACATATCACTATTGTTGTGTAGATTCATGTGAATCCTCCGTGCATTCTCAGCCTGATCCTTGGCATCCCTTAGTTAATATCGAATATTGTCTAATAACAACAATTGTCTTTTCATTAGATCACAGTTGGTACCCAGTGACACAGTCGTTGCGTACATCATTCCCTGTCTCCTTACGTGCATTTTTATACTCTATCATCATTGCTTCCATAGCTTAGAATAGACGCAGAATGATTGCTTCGCAAGAGAAAGGTCACAAGCTCAATTCCTGGGTGCAATTTTTATACAGAAAAAAGACTTCTGAAACCTAGACAAAGAAATTTCCAGCCGACAGTAAACCCTCCACATATCAAGTTTTCAATCGGTTGTGAACCGATTCCATTCAAGGTGAGAAGACATTTGTTCCTTGTAACTATTTCATAGGGAATTATTATGTATTTTGAGCTAGATACTTAAGGAGCCATTATTTGAGCGTCTTGGCGTTCAGCCCATAGTCATGTGAACCCAAGAGCCCTGAATACCAGCCACTTGAATGGCTCACCCATATCTCATTAGATTGAGCAATATTGAATTACTTTTCAAATTTTGTATGACATTCTATATTTTTCAGTAACAATTTTGACCTATTTTGAGATTTATTGCGGTGATTTTGAGCTATATTGAAGCTTTCAACATCCATTTGAGCGATTCTTAATTTTTTTGCCGCCATTTTGATTTGTTTCAGGTTTTTAGGCTCGTCGTTAGGTTCGATGTGTTTGATTGACTTGCTACTAAAATCGACTGATTTAAGGAACAGGGCGTTCAAAATTCGGTCATCATCCCACAAGGGCAAGGACTCTAGATATTCACGAGGAATCTGGTCGCCTCATCACTCGCATCCTCAGATCATAACTACCAGAAATATAGTGCTCGCAGGTTTGGTCGACAGAAAATTACTTTTGCATGCTTGAAATTGTCGAAGCATGCCCTCTTGTAGTGGGAAAACTACTACCAGTGCAAGCGACTTACCCAATCGGGTAGGAAAGGGAGATACAAATTTGGTAATAGTATCTTAGGCAACTTCTTAGGCAATCTATATTTACTATATTTTTAGAATAGGATCTCAAGGTGCTTCAAAGATAGAACCCATGAATGCTCATATCATGTGAGGGGAAGCCTCTTGGTTTCTTATTTACTTGAGGATCTTAACAAGTTGTTAGTTGCATCTCCGTTAATTCACATTCTCCTTAGAGAGAGTCTATGGCCACTTCTACTTCTATCGATTTCCAATTCTGCATAATAGTCATTTATCTCTCTTCATGTTTTAACTCGATGGTTCTAGTAAATTGCTCAGGAAATTTATATTCTGTAAGCGAGTGCATTTTCGGTAGAAGTCGTCACCCTCCATTTACTGAGTTTGCATTGAAAAGTATGAGAGTTAAATGGCTCGAATTGATGAATTGTTAGAGTTATCGAACACTCTAATCATATCTTCTATGGAAAATACAGTCCCCACTAAGAAAGAAACTCCACAGTCTATTGTAACATGCTTGCAAGTTTTGCAATCCAAAGAAGCATTGCTGCAAACTCAGACTCTACTTCTTCACAATGCACTTGAGTGAGAATATTTGAAAACAATCTAAATTATTCCTTGTTCAGAACAACTGTATTTTCGAAGAAGGTGATGGTGTCAATTCAGATCAACAACCAACGCAACAACAACTGAGTGAGACAATCCTAGATTCAAGTACAAATGACATTCAACTTTCTCTTTCCATGCAGATCATTGGACCTTGGGAAGAAATAATAAATAACAAGCATAGAATCGGTATCGGATATGAAAAGGATGTCACCTTTCGTAATTCATATTACACCAAACCAATCTAGTTTCAGAGTGTTGTATTGCTACAAAAAGGTTCACATTCACTTGCTCCAGTTCAAGAGAAAATTTTGATATGCCAACATTGTCAGTGAGTTGACCATATGGCAGATCAGTACTTCGATTTTCATCTTTGAAAGCATTGTGGAAAGAAGAATCATCCTTTGGACAGATGTTCTAAACACAAGAAACTTGCAAGTGTAAAGAACCATTATGGGTGGATGACTTCTTAGCAATGGTCAACAACAGTCAAGAAGATATGTCAGTCATACCGAGGAATTCACTCTCGAGTATTGACACATCTTGCAGTGAAAATATTTGCATCTTCTCACCTTGTATCTGATAGGGAGGAAGAGCATCATCGATTGAGACTCGAGTTTCGAAGTCCCATCAATTGGGCAATAACAAGCGAACGTGATTGGTTTTTGGTTTTCCTTAAACCACCACTCGGTAGAAGGCCTACAACTTCTGCTAGACAAAGGTTTGTGGTTTTCATTAAACCTCTACTTAGAAGAAGAATTTCAACTTATTCTAGACAACAATTTATGGTCATCTTTAAACCAACATTAGAGAGCACTTCCAATTAGCAGAAGACGTCATCTTCAACTTCTATCTAACTTAGGAAATGTTCTGGGAACCGTTGAGCCTAGAGCAGGGTTCCAGAGTTTGTGGTCATCCTTAAACCACCTGATTGGTTTGTGGTATTTCTTAAACCACCACCATTATTTAGTAGAAGACATCATCTTCTACTAGCCATTCGGTTTGTGGTCATCCCAAAACCACTAGATTCGGAGAACAGATTCAGCCATTGATCCGAAATCGGATCCAGAAGCCTGACAAAGCTTGAAAAATGCTAAAAAATGAAAGTACTCGGAATGCAACGAAACCAGCGCCATTGCGTCCATCTTGTCTTCCTAATTCCGTCAGTATATTTACTTTGTCAAACGGGCTCTGTATGTAGAAGATATTGCGTTTTGTCCAAAAAGCTAAACATGTAAAAAAAGGGATGACTGTACAGTCCACGTGTCATGCTGACTGTGCAATCTCGGGAGGCAACACATGGCAGCTCCAGGAGGCGACACGTGTCAGGCAGATTTGGACGTACGGGCAGACAGTTGGACCAATGCAGGGGTGACACGTGTCACCACTGTAAGGGTGACACGTGGCACGGATGATGTCAGCATCTGACGTGGCAAGGTGACATGGCAGTACGGTTCCGACAAGTGGCAGGCATGTGGACCAATAGGCGACTGACGCGTGGCAGTTTGTGGTTGGTTGGTTAGGTGCCACGTGGCCCAGTCATGGGCTGCCACGTGGCACCCCGTGATTGGTTTGTTGGTTATGTAAAATTTTGATATGTCGCCGGGGGTCGAACCCGCGACCTCCCTCCGGGGCAGTGGACTGGCAGGACCAGGCTAACCACCCGGGTGCCCGTTCGTGCTTGTAATACAAATGGCATAAAATTTATTTATTTATGATCAGTGTATTAACCGACGGGGGAAAGGGCCGGGGCTTAGCCCCATCCCTCGACGTAAATATATGACCACGACCATAGAACCGGGAGCGCGACGCATTTTGGCGGGACAGTTAGTGGATAGGGCTTGGCCCTCGGTTCCCGGGCGGTCCCATATGACCCGGGACCGTTACCATATAGAGCGCGGGGGTTACAACGGTTGGCCGTAGTCCCATGTATACGCCACAAGACCAGGAGCTGATCTGACAAGGGCGCAGGGCCGGGGTTCTATTGTTATAGCCCGTGGTCGTATGCCTATGCACCACGACCGGGAGACATCAGACAGGGGGCGCGCAATCAGGGAGCGTTTGGCCACATGGCCGCCTCCATATGACCCAGAGCGCGCCTATTGGGGGCTGCGCCCATATTATTGTTGCAAAATGGGTTTTATGCTATAGTTTGGGATTTTCAGTAATTATATGCCTATTTTTAGTGATTTTCTCCATTTTTGGGGGATATTGGGCATTTTTGGAGCCCAAATTTTGGGAGGAAGTTGGAGATGAGAAACCAACTTCAAAGCTATATAAACCAGGCCTGTTTGAGGCCATGGTAGCAGTCAGAGCAGAGTTATGCTGAGGAGAAGCCAAGCCAAAGTCATTTTGATGCAGAGAAACTATTAAGGAGCAGACGTTGTCGGACCATTTCTGGGAGCTCCGAACGTCCGTTTTGCGCGTCGTTTTCTTTGCAGGGTTCTTGAGATCTGGACGAACATGACCAGATCAGTCTTGTAGTCATTTGGCATTACAACGATGTACTTTTGAGCTTTTGAACAGAAATAAAGAAGCCTCCCCCACAGAGACAAAGGCCCGAAGACGTAGGCAAAGTTGTGCCGAACTCTGTTATCAATCTGCGTGTTATGGTTTGCTATTTATTATTTCATTTCAGATCTGCAAATGTGTATATGGCTGTCATAATTCCTCATTCTTTCACTAAGTTTTCTCAAATGGTTAATTAACGCATGCAAAATTAAAACTCAACCATAGTCATTAAAAGATCCTACGGATCAAGTGGTATCAGAGCTAGTTGACGTTTGGATTTGAGTTTTGCATGTTAACCAGGGAAAAGCTACAACGTGGTGAAGGCGAGATTGTTGCAGAGAATCCATTAATTGGATTGAGAAAAAGAGCTTCTCACAGTGAGAAGATGGCATTGGAAGAAGGGATTTCTCAAGATGAGAAAGAGTTCCAGAAAACATTCCATGCTATGTCAGAGATGGTGAAAGTTTTGTACGAGGACTACCTGGAATGAAAGAGACCAGTGTTGGGTGGATCTTCAAAAGGGAAAAGTGAAGAGGAAGAGGACCATCCTCAGATTCCTCCTTCACCTCCATCAACACCTCCTTCTTCTCCTTCTTCTTCAAGTTCAAGTTCTAAATCTAATGAGAAGAAAAATGTTCATAAGAATAAACATGAAATGCCATTGTTAAAACTTGATGTAAAATTTGAGTTGCCCATATATGATGGTGAAGTAAATGCAGAAAAACTTGATAACTGGATCAGGCAGATGGAGGTATACTGCAGTGTGCAACAGATCAAGGATGAGGCAATACAAATTAAGTTGGCATCTTTGAGACTTGCAGGTACAGCTCTCATCTAGTGGCAAAGCAAGCTGCAAAAGGGAACACAAAATGTGGGTAATGTATTTCCATCATGGAAGAGTTTCATTTCTACACTTAGGAAACAGTTTTATCCTTTGGGTTATAAAGAAAAAACAATAATTGAATGGCAATCTTTAAAACTAAGAAAAGGACAAACAATGCAAGAATACACCGATGGATTTAGAAAAATGGCATTAATGTTAGACATTCCTTTGCAAACACAAGAAACCCT
>ML866452.1:0-11610 GCA_009831015.1 Picea engelmannii | reverse complement strand
AAACAAAAGGCAACGAGATGCAACAGTGGGGATGAAATCCTACCCTATATGCTCAGGTTGATTTTTGGAAATTTTTTTATGGACCGCCCTTATGTATATTTTTTTTATTTTTATTTTTTGAAACTCAATGAAAAATGTCCCGACACCTGATCAAATCCCTTCCATACAACTCTGGAACCACCCAAAATGGTTTTTGGTATAAAGAAACTAATAAAAGGGGCCAAAAGGGTGACAAAAAGAGGCCAAAAAGTCTATAAATAGAAGCTGGCAGCTCATTATCACCATTGTTGATTTGGAAATTGACTCTGGAGCCAAAAGACCCCCTTTGCTATAGATCGCGATTCCGGGAGCTACGTTGGACCAAACAGACTTCCGCTCGGACCAAGTAAGTACAAACTCCCTCATCTTGCATTTCAATACTTCTTTTATCGTTTTTGAGTGTGTTGGGGGGGTGGCTGTCGCCCTTAAAGGGGGCGGCCCTAGAAATCCGTGGGCTGTCCAGAGACAGCCCGCGGGTACCCGCGTGCAGAGTCACACGTGCGCGCGGGTACCCGCGACTGTTGCCTTGACAACCCGCGGGTTACCCCCTGCGCAACCAAAAAGTGAAGTGACAAGTTGTTGATCTCTCTTTTTTTTTTGTGGTTTTGCAGGATGTATGTGCATTGGAGAGAGAGAGAGCATGAGGCTGCCAATGAGGCAGTAGCTGCTGATCCAAATGTGATGGCCGCGCTGACACAGTGTGGTCTCGTCAAGTTTTTTCTATGTCCGTTCATGCGCGCACAACCAAGGTTGCTGAATGCCCTGGTTGACTACTGGCATCCTGATGCCGAAGATTTTATGATCAAGGGGCAATTTTTGACGCCCACCACCGAGGACATATACTTTTTGACGGGCCTCTCGAGGAGAGGGGAACCCGTCAACCTACAGACTTTTCCTATGGGGCCGAGCAAGGTCTCCGAGTTGATCGCAGAGTACTGCGTAGCTGGGACTAACCAGGGGACGTCCTGGATACCGGTTGGGAGTGTCACCAGCCTGACTCTGCAGACCATTCTATCGCTCATTGGGCGAATTACCAGCTCTGCCGTCGTGCATCAGGCGACGTGCGCATAGATGAACTGTGCAGTTCAGTGCATGAATGCACAGATTTTTGACTGGAGCACCACATTGCTCGAGGTAATGAAGAGGAAATTGACAGATTGCCGTCAGCGGGCACATAGGAACTTCGGGTTCGAGACTATCTTGTGCTCCTTTTTCTTTGAGAGAGTTCCGTGTTTTAGTCCTCGGATGATAGTGCGAGGACACCTGGCGACATTCCCTGCGGTATGCAGATGGGCAGCATTGCTGCCGCGACAGGGTGGTGGAAGGACCGTAGAGTCCTTCAACGATGAATTCTTTGCATGGCTGTCGCGGCAGATCCCTACCATTGAGGACTAACCATACGTGGGGATTGACTTCTCCAGAGATCCAGCTATGCCAGTGCCTCCTGGTGAGGAGCGAGGGGAGATGGGTAAGTCTCCACCTGTATTGTTTTTTTTTGTTTGTATATGTAATTTTTATGTCTTTTTAGATATATATCATGTTTTTTGGATAACAGAGTTTTGATGGGTGAACTTTGTGTTTCTTTGCAGATGTTGGACCTGTGCGGCTTGCCAACTTTGCACGGAACAGGCGCCGTCCCCGACCAGAGACCTCAGCTGCCACCGCCAGGGGAGCAGCAGCAGGGAACCCTACTCTAGCAGAGGCTGAGAGGGCCCTTGTACGGATTGAGTGGAATTTCACTGAGCTCACCCGCACAGTCCCAATGATCGATATAGAGGACATGCCACCTTCCATGCAGACTTATATGGTGGGGTTACCTCAGACCTGAGTCTGATTATTTAGGCGTTTGGGTCGAGCTGTACATGATTATAACAGGGCCCATAGGCCCTGAACAACTTTTGTAGACTTTTGTGTGCCTCGAGTACTGACCTGTATTGTATTTTTTGAGGGCATAAGCCCCAGTGACTCGTTATGGTTCCCATTTTGTGAGGCTCTTGCACCCATCTGTGTACTCTGAGAATTTTTGATGTATATATATGTTTTTTTATTTCTTTTATGTGTCTTTATGGATGATGTGTACAAAATGTATTTACATGTGTTTAATCATGATCATCTTTATGTGTGAGCAAGATGCCAATCTAAAATGTGATTAGCTAGAGTATCTGTGATTTGATTTAGACTTCTAGGAACATGAAAATATGTGATATAATCAAAGTGGCATTCCAAGAGACGTACCCTAAGGAATCTTCGGTGTAAAGTAGGATCGTGCACACGGTATATTTTGTTTAGTTGCGACACAACCAGTTGAGCGTCTAGATAGACCCAGAGATGAGAGATACCCAATGACAAAGTGTCACGAAGCAACTCAATAACTGCGCTATACTCAGCAACATTGTTTGTGGTGTCACCTAAGCATATCCCTCCGGAAGATAACAACTGACCCTGTGGTGTGAAGATTACCCAAGCTGCGGAGGCAAGCCTCCGCATGTGTCGACTAGCACCGTCCGCATACCCAATGAACACCTCGGATTCACTTGACATCTGCCATAGTGACGAAATATAACATTAATGACACGTCCATGACATGTTTTTCAAAAGAAACGAAAGAAAGTAATAGCACAAAGACTATACATATGTTACAAAAAGTTACCCACAGTGACCCTATGAGTAGTACTTCTTGAGGTAGAGCCCATTTCTAGGCTTCACCAACGCATTCCCTTCAAAATCAACCAGACGATAAGCGCCCTTCTTTAAAACCTCCTTAACAATGAAGGGTCCGAACCACATGGGTTTGAACTTTCCTGCCCCAGGGGGTCCTTATCTTGGTCGTAAACTAGGACAAGGTCGCCCTCAGAGAAAACCCGAGGATGAACAGACCTATCATATTGAAACTTAACTCTATTCTTATGAGCCTCGTTGGCTAGGGCCGCATCGCGACGCTGTTCATCAAGCTATTCTAGGTGTACTAACCGTTCTTGAAGTGGAGAAGTGTCTGGCAGTAACTGTACTGCCAATTTCAGAGATGGAATTTGACATTCAATGGGCAAGACTGCCTCTAGCCCGTAAACGAGTTGGAAAGGTGAGAAACCGATTGCAGTCTTAATGGATGTTCGATAAGCCCATAATGCCGAGTATAACATCAAATTCTAGTTTGACCTGGCTGAGTTGATGGTTCGCTGTAGCATTGTCTTAAGCATTTTGTTAACAGCTTCCACTTACCCATTGGCCTGGGGATCATAGGGTGATGAGTGTTCCTTCCATAACCCAAGATTTGATGTTAACTCGGACATCATTTGATTCTGAAAGTGACTGCCATGGTCAGTGACAATCTCTCTCGGGACTCCGAACCATGCTATAATCTGATTAAATAAGAAGAGAGCTGTAGTCTCTCCATCATCTTTGAACGTGGGCATGGTGTCAACCCACTTAGTAAAGTAGTTGACAGCCACAATGATATAGCGGTGCCCCCTAGCTGACGGGGGGTTGCAAGTAGTGTAATCAATCCCCCACTTGGTGAAGGGACCGACGGTGATAACAGGAAACATAGGGGCTGGATGTGCCCTCATATTCCGTGAGAAGATTTGGCACGGATGGCACTTTTTGACTGACTCAATACAGTCTTTAATAAGCGTGGGCCAAAAGTAACCTGCTCGTAAATTTTTTTGGGCTATTGCCAACCCGAATAAGTGACCGCCACAAGCTCCTGTATGACAATCGTTGAGCACTATGACGGCTTCCTCATGAGTGAGGCATCGACGCAAAACACAATCTATACCTCGCCGATACAAAGTATCATTGAGTATAAGATAGTTCTTGGCCTGATGGCGTATCCACCGACGCTCATCACGAGAAGCAGAGGTAGGACACTTCAAAGTCTGGAGATAGATTAGTATATCTCCGTACCAGGGATCAGATGATGCAATCAAAAACATATCATCCCGGATAGGTGATTCCTCAGGCACAACGTCACCTGACTCAATCGGAAGTTCCAAAATAAGTTCTGCGAAGACCAACGACTTCTTGGACTTCACTGAAATGAAATCTAAGTCAAACTCTTGGAGGATAACCATCCATCTACTGATTTTGTCGTTGATAACTCATCGTGTCAACATGTACTGAAATGGATTCATGACGGCAACGACAGTGGTCTTACGAAACAGAACATAGTGACGGAACTGTTGAACAACGTGGACTGCCGCCAACGCAAGTTTTTCAAGATGTGTGTAATTAAGCTCCGGTCCTACGAGGCCTCAGCTCAGGTAATAGATCACGTATTCAGAAAACAAATCATCTTCCTGAACTAAAACCATGCCTATGGTTGACTCTGCGGCAGCCAGATATAATAGAAAATCCTTGTTATAATTCGGTGGCCGTAGCAGAGGTGCGGTTGTAAGGGCGTGTTTCAATGCGTCGAAAGAGCGCTATGTGGCATCGTCCCAGAGAAAAGGAACGTCTTTCTTCGGTAAACGCATGAATCCCTTGGTGATTTCAGCATAGTTGGCGATGAAGCGTCGTAGGAAGTTCGCCTTGCCTTGAAGACTTTGAAGTTGTAAAATTGTGCATGGGGGGGGCAATTGGACTATTGCCTCTACCTTAAGAGGATCAACCATGATCCCTGTTGTTGAAATGATGAAACCTAACAAACGCCCTGATGTGACGCAAAAACTGCACTTGTTGGGATTCAAGCGAATTCGGAAGTAGCGACAGTGTTCAAAGATGAGTCGGAGGTGCGTTGGATGATCTTTTTGCTTGCGAGAGCGTGATGCTAAGTCATCTAGATATGCCTCGACTATATGTTTGAGGTCATGAAACGCAAAAGACATGGCCCGCTGGAAAGTGGCTCCAGCGTTTTTTAGACCAAAAGGCATTTTTCGATAGGCGAATGTACCCCACGGACAAATGAATTCTGTCTTGTGTTGGTCCTCAGGTTTGATTTGGATTTGGTTATAACCCGAGAAACCATCCATGAATGAAAAGGCTTCACAAGCGGCACACTCATCAATGATCTAGTCAATGAATGGGGTTGGATAATTATCTTTCAGACATGCCTTATTCAAATCACGGAAATCGGTACAGATATGAATCGTGCCTTGTTTTTTATCGACTGGCATGGGATTTGACACCCATTCAGTCAAGTGGATAGGGTATATGAACCTGGCCTTAAGAAATTTCTCAACTTCAGCTTTGATAGCTGCTGCCTTCCTTGGATTAACTGGATGAAGCTTCTGTCGAACAGGCTTTGCATCTGGATACATAATGATCTCATGTTCAACAATTTTCGGATCGATGCCTGGCATTTCCTCATAAGACTAGGCAAAAACATCGCGGAATTATTTGAAAAGATCCGTGTAAATCTGAATCTCTTCGGGGGAGCAATCCGCTCTAACGAAGACATTCTCCACAATGTCAGGGTTTTGGGAGATATTGATAGGTATTGTTTCAGCGATAGTCGCCATATTGCCCTCAGCATAAATATCCTGTGTAGCTAAGAGGTTAATGGGACAAGGCTGATCTCCCGTCATGGTGATAGTAAATTCTCCTGCCTCGATTCGATGTAACTCCGGGAGGAAGTATGATCTATGATGAAGATATTCCCAGGGTTTGTCTAGACCAGTCATGGCTTTGATTATAGCTTCGTCGGAAGGCAAGACTAAGTCTAACGAATCGGTGTTGACAAGAGAATCCTGAGCCCAGATAGGCTCAAGGAGTGGATCCAACTCCGGTGTTGGAATCAGATCAGGAGTAGCTGAAGTTTGCTGAACCAAAGAGTACGCTACTTCAGCGGCTGACAAGGGTGTAGACATGCCCGCATGCCCTGTCGCATCCATCGTGCTTGATGGGGAAGGAAGATTCCACGGATCCTGAAAGTAAGTCATGTGGAACGATGAAACATGGAAAATCTCAGCCTTGTGGTGAGTTGAAATAAACTTGACATCGTTATGAGGAGGTGGATAATCAAAGGTACCCATCAAAGATGGGCACAAACCAACTCCTACGTTAACGACACCGGCTTGAGGATTATCTACCATGGGAACCGTGGATGCCCCCAAAGCTGGGTCAGGTCGTGAGAAGGATAACTGATCAATGGTCACGATCCAGCCTTCATGTGGAAACAAGAGGACTCGAAAGACTGTCACGACCACAACTTGCATTGTATAAGTCCAACTACGACCTAACAATATATTGTAATCGATGGGGGCATCGACTACCTCTACTTCGACGCACACGGTCTTTCCCCCCAGCTGTATAGGGAAAGAAGGGATGATACCATGCGGTTGGAAAGAATGACCATCGAACACAGTGAGAAGAGTAGGTGACGAAGACAACTCAGGTTGACCGATGGCTTTCTAGCATGCTAACGACATAACGCAAGTCGAAGCACCCTCGTCTACCACTGTGCGGAAAATATTTCGTGTAAAGGTTTTCGTGGGGTGAGCCACTACTATCTGAAACACGACGTGGTAAGGAAAATGAGGTTTCAAGTCAGTCGTATCCAACATGATCATTCCTAGATTACAAGTCTCAGTAGAGCCCAAAGCAGTCAACAAGTCTTTTCTCTGAGCAGGGCAACTTTGGAGGACTTCCAAAGCGGACATCGCACAAGGGGTTTGTGACAAATCTTCCACCACAGAGTACTTCTGGGTGGCCCTCGCATTTGGATTATGAGAAGCACATTTAAATGCACCTTTTGGGATGCGAGTCATTGTTTCACCCAATGTCTTCTCAATCTGTAGGGGAAGAGATGGGATCTCGACTTCTTTTCCCTTCTCAGAGGCACCTAGCTTGCTATAATCGTGAGCTCTAGTCGCTATGAAAGTGTCACTTTTCATCATATATACGTTCACGGAAGATGAAGCGTTTGGGGGAGGGAAGTTTTCGTGGCTTCCCCCCTCTGTACTTGCAGAGGCTCGAGTTAAATTCTTCTTATGCTGAAAGGGATTAGTCAACACAGCTTGTTGTTGCTGCGTGACAAAATTCTGGGCCTCTGCAAGTCGAGGGCATAGATGGGTTGGGTGGTATTCCACACAAAGTTTGCACGGATATCACGCCTCTGTGGTGCCCTTGCTAGCCTTATCATTTGGTTTTTTATCCCCCTTACTCTTCTTACGTTGTTTTTTCTTCCCCTCGGGTTGCTGGTTGGCCGGTGGGTTAGTCGTCTGTACAGAGTGTACTTTCGACGTTTGAGTAGGAGGGGCAACCAAAGCAATAGTCTGGCTGGCCGTTGAGTGTTGTATCGATAATTGCTGCAATTTTTTAGTCAATTGCTCAACGGGCTTGGTTTGTGCCGAACCAACTATACCGTCAGCATGTGGTCCGACTCTCTGTCTGGTTTTGTCTAGAATTGATCATGGTGCATCCGGCAGGATGGTGTACAATAGACCAGACTGAGAATAGATAAGCTCAAACTGTTGAGCTCTCATGATGGCTTCCTCCTAAGAGAAGACCCCTGAATTTGTGACGTCTTTGGATAACTGCGGAACTAAAGACTTAAGGAACCACTCAAGAAGGAATGCTGGTGGGACAGGTACTTTGATAAGACTCTTTCGGCATCGCCACTCTCGAATATGATCCGAGATATGGTCCACTGACGTCTGCTCGAAATTGGCTAGCAACTCTGTGACGACGTCGTATCTCACAGGTAACTGGAAATGGTTAAGGAAATCCATAGCCAATTCGCCAAAAAAGGAATATCGTGAATGATCAAGCTCTATGTACCATTTCGCGGCACTCCCAATAAGAGTGCATTGAAACAATCGCAACTGGACGGAGTCATCTTTCAGTGAGTTGGATGAGCACCATAAGTGGAAAGTGGTCACGTGATCACCTGGATATTCATTAGGCTTGGCCTCAAACTTTGGGATGTCTGAAGGCAACTTCGTCGGCATAGGAGGCCAACACAGATCGTGACAGATAGGATCATTCAACAACCATGTTAAATCCGGCAAGTGTAATGTGTTAGCGATATTTCTTGCTTAGGGGGTTTAGATATCAAAGAATGGGTTAAAACCCACTTGTCCAAAGTTTCGGGCGATGATGCGCACAGGGTAAACAATAAACAATACCGGGCGGTCCAGATTTGCGCGCCCAGATCAACGGTGCACAGCAAAAGTCGGACCCCCCTTGCCTTCCAATCTTTAAGCAAGGGGGGGGGGTCCGAGTTCGAGGGTACTACTCTCCGACGGCCTAGATGCGCGCGCCCAGATCAATGGCGGTAAAGATCAGGTCAGACCCCCCCTGCCTTTCTACCTTTAAGCGGAGGGGGGGGGTCCGAGCCCCCATGTGCAACTCTCCAGCGGTCCGGATTTGCGCGCCCAGATCAACGACGCTCATTCTGCCCCGCATTCCCCAACTGCAATACGATTAACCGGCTTGGGTCCCCCCTTTTCTGTCATATCCCTCTTCCATCCTCTTGTCCCCAGTCGCCGCGTGTCATCCTTTCGTTCCTCCTTTTAGCCCATGTGGTCCCCTTTCTCTTCACCCTCCACTCGTTGCCTGCCACGCATCTCCTTTCCACATCAGCTCCTCGCCTAGAGGTAGTTTCCTCCTAGATGCCCTCCTACGTGGCCCATCTTCTGTCGCCCCTCTCTATTATCACTCTCACTCCTTTCCGCCTCTTCCACGTGCCCCTCAATTCTATCGCTCCTTCCATACTCCATGTCTGTCCCTTAAGCGGGTCAGTTGTTCCAGATGGCAACCCGTGAGGTCTTCCCTAAGCCCAAGATGCTGAGTTGGCCGAACCCTCTCCAATCCCAAGAAGCAGTTATTGAAGCAGTTGGTGGTGGTTAGGCATCGTCTCCGCCATAATGGGGACGTCCTGTAACGAATTAAAAGCATGTCGATTCGTCGAATGAATTGTCAGAAGACTGATCGCGTCTGCCATAAGTTGCACGACCATTCAAAGATTGCAGCTCCGTGTTGTCAGAAGCCATGCAGACGCAAAGCCTTCAATGCGTTTCTTGGTTCCGCCACTGTTGTAATTTTGAGTATATGTAGGCATTTTTTCCATTTTTGTATGGATCGATGGTAGAGCTAAGCTCCCGACTGTAAAGTTTCAGAAAATACTCTGGTTTCCTGGTTATGCCTCTGTGTTTGAGATTTCTTGGTTTATAACAAACAGTTCTCTTTCTTTTCCGTCTTTGTTTCATCTTTTGCCGGAGGATTCACAATATTGCAGCTTGTTGCAATAAAGGATTTGTTGTGGCATTTTCGTGCCCTCTGGCTTTCTGTATTTGAATGTAAAAGGATTTTGTGTTCGGATGCATTTCTTCTTTAATCTGTTGCACACTTGATGTTTGTAATAGATCATTGCGCTCTTCTTGCGTAAATCTTCCACCTACTCGCCTTTACTACGACTCACTGTTTGGAGTTTATCAGGACCTCACTCTTTCATACATGCCTGGTCTGGTTTCCGAGTTGATACGACGCTGTTCTGAGTTTCCATCCATTTGATCACCCTTTAAAACAAACCGTGACATTAAATCTGATGGGCTTCGGGCTCTGCTCCTGCTAGCAATCCAGGAGTGACTTCCGAACGCCAACATTTCTGGCACCGTTGTCGGGGACAAAGTTGAATATTTTCCCTGGGCAGAACGACAACGACTAAATGATTTCTGAAGGTGCATCAGATTTCAGAACTTGTAGATTGCTACTGTGCACCTGGCGACTCCACTGTAACGAATCCACTGGGGAGAACCTGTTCTATCAGCCGTGGCTTCGAGAGGCAGACATACGAGGTCAAATCCACATTTGCCTTTGGCCACTCCGGAAGCAGACTTGGAAGCTGTGCGCAGAAAGGGAAAGAGAGCAGCAATAGAAGTTTCTGTCGACGAAAAAGGTAATACGCCCTCCCCTTCTGTAAGAACTCCATTTCCAGATTCTCAGTTTCCTAGTCGCCCTTCCTTCGAAGTTTCCCGTTCCCTGAACTTTGGGAGTGTTCCTGTTGAGTTCTCCCCTCCTGGTCTAGTATTAGAAGGAGAGATCCTTGTCACTCCCCTCTCAGGAGGTTTCACTACTCCTCCTTTGACTACTACCGCTCCACAGAGAGAACCACGTGCATATTCAGGTCCCTTAGACTTCTCTCTGTTTTCCCCGTCCTCTCCCGTAAGGACCTCTTTTTCCTCCCCACCTGTTGGTACTCCTTCTCCTCCGAGTTCTCCTCTGTTCAATATCCCTATGGCTGGTGTTAATCCCCCTCCCAATAGAATGGATGCCATAGTCGCTGCTAGATATGCTCCTTTGATCCTTCCTCAGCCTTTGAATCCTCTCCCTGCTGGAGATTATTTGAAGTATATGCCCAAGTTCAGTGGTGAGGGAGATGCGATCGCTGAGGAGCACTTGGCCGCTTTCTACAGCTATGCAGATAACTTGAATATTGAGAATGAAGATGTCTGGATGAGAGTCTTCGTCCAGAGCCTAGACGTTGAAGTCAGGAAATGGTTCAGGGGGCTGGCCCCTGGATCTATTGCTGGGATTGAGGCTCTGGACAATGCTTTCCTGAGACAATGGGGGGATAGAAAAGATTATATATATTACATGACTGAGTTTGGGTCCCTGAAGAAGCAAGAAGGAGAGTCTGTCTCTAACTTCTCCAAAAGATTCAATAAAATGTATAACAAGATTCCTGCAGAGATAAAGCCTTTTGAAGCTTCTGCTCAAATCTCATATGCGGGCGCGTTTGACCTTGATTTCTGTCTCGTGTTAAGAGAAAGGAGGGCCACTTCTTTAGCACAGATGCAAGATGCAGCCATAGAAGTAGAATCTAATATGTTAGCAACAGACAGACTGAGGAACCAGGCTGACACAAACAGAAAGAAAGGCAAGTTGGAAGCCTCAGTTTCTGGCTCCAACACCTCCGGCCTATCCGTTCCCGACCCTCAAGTAAATGACTTGACCCAGCTGTTGAACGTGCTGAAGGAAGAAATGGAAAGACTAAAGACGGAGAGAAAACAGATGAACAGAGGCCCTCCGATCACCGAGAACAGAGGAGGTTTCAGAAGACCAAACAATTTTACTCCTCCAACCATGCATAGAGAGAAGGACAGAGACAGGGATGACCAAAAGATCCAGGCCCCCTTCCAGAACAATTTTGTGACTAATGAAGAAGGAAGGCAACCAGATGAGCCTGAACCTGAAGTCCACTCTATAGAAGTTACTCCCTCTTTCCCCCACCTGACCAAATCAGCATACAAGGAGTCTTTTATGGATGGTCGGCTCAATGAACTCAGCAAAGCAGACAAAGCCGATGGTGGGTGAGGCAGGTATAACCTGAGGTCGGATAAGCAGAAGGCAGCACCGGATGCCCCTGAGTCATCCGCTAGAACTCAGAAGCCAGCTGACGAAGTACCAGACAGCAATAAAGGTAAGAAGGCCCAATCTCTCTCCCCCATCATTCAAATTCATGCTCCTGAGATTAGAGAAATTCCAAAGTTCCCATCTTCTTTTAATTTTGAGCATGAAATCCAAAAGATCAGAATTCCCGTGCCCCTCACTGAGCTAATCAAACATGGGGAATTCAAAAAACGCTTCTCCGACCTGTTAAAATCTGAAGCCTCTGGCCCTTCCACAGACTGC
>ML866450.1:15342-29324 GCA_009831015.1 Picea engelmannii | reverse complement strand
GTACTTAGAGAGCTCAGATTGCAGTGAGATCTGTTTCAAAGGGAGGCTACACTTCAATATCAGAGTACTGTGGAGGGGTTTCTTGTTCAGAGCTTCCAGTTGGCATCTGGCTCCATTTCAGTGGTCTTGGCAGCATTTTTGGGGGGGCGCTCTTGCTTCATTTGGACTTGTATTTCAGCTTGGATCAAGCTGCTATTGTATCAGGTTCATCTATATTTTGTACTTGTTGTATTCCACCATCTATTCTCCTCATATATAGACATATATTCCAAATTGGTTTTCCCTGGGGGGGTTTTATCCAGGGTCATGTTGACCAAAAATACCTTTGTTAAATTTCATGTATGTTAGAGTGTAGAACTACTGTATTTTCAGCTGTAAAGATCTCTAGGTGTGTTACATTTATTTTAGTATGCATGTGCTAACCCTTGGTGAGTAAAACTACATGCTAGAGCACCTAAAATTGTGAATGTAACCATAACAAATCAGCAAGAAGTTCATGAACTGTTGGCTGTCCTAAAACAGCAGCAAAACCTTCATTGACAGTTAAAACTTAGAGCCAACTTGAGGTCAAAGACAGACCTAGTTGGCAGCTTGATAGGACCTGGAATGAATATCTTCAAAAACCAGGGTCATAATCGTTTGCCTGAAACATTTCAGGGATAAGATTATCACACACAAGGTCCAACATGACAAGTCATGACCTGACCCTTGAAACAATTTCTAGAATTCTTACTCTCCTTACAAATGGGGACCTGCTAATCCGATCTAACCCCTGAAAGCTTCCAACAATTAGCTGGAATATTTCCTTCATTAAATCATCACTATACAGTTCTTAAAGTGTTGTTATTCTAGTGATTTCACTAATATATTTTACAACAATGAGTTGGACATCTATGTCTTGGTGCTTTAGAAGCTCTAGTTTTAGCAATGCACTCCTTGATGGAAGCATTGCATCTTGCATGGTCTTAGAGGGTCATTGTCCCACCATAAATAAAGAATCCTCCAATTGCTCCAAAGCATGAAATAGTTCATCACTGAAACTGCAGGTGGTACCTGACCAGCTTTTTTTCTCTCTTATTTTTGTTTAAAAGAAAATATACAACAATTAATTAGCCGTCTTATGGATAATGCCCTTGCAGATCTGATGCATGTCTGCAGGCTAAACATGCCATGTGTCCGAATGTTAACCTGATTATGGCCCACGGTGTTGCAGATTTTCCGTCAGATCATTTGACAGTTGCACATTTTGGGCAACTGATGCGAATTTCTCTCAACAGTGATTTCTTGCAGTGGCAGAATTTGATCTTACTCTGATTTTCTGTTTGTTATGCTTCTTCAGGGGGTGATGTCTGGTACTTATCTGCTTACAACTTGTAACATTCTTCTAGAAGCCACAAAAAGGTTTTGTCCACAAATTGCCTGAAGGGTGGGACACCAGTCTAAGGGTTTTGTTCCCACCACCAAAACGAAATTAGATCACAGGCCAGCAGAAGGGACTGGTTTGATACCACTTGTATCAGACAGAGCCATCATTAGAAAAGAGACAACCCATAAGTCCGGACTCCAAAGACAATATATTTAATAAATGTTGAAAGACTGATAATTACAATTGAAAAATGAGACCTCTTTAAATAATGTTGAAGAGGTGAGTCACAGTGAATGGACATGAACTTTAGGGGGGCTAACAAATAATAACCAATAATAACAAGTAGATCAGTTAGGTTCATTAAGGTTCATTACAAATACATATTACAGTTTAGTGAATTTCTACCTTAAACCAAAAAATATCCTTAAAGAACCAAACAGATAAATAGACAGCACAAGTGACATGATAGCATTTTAAGAAACCTATATGTGCTCCTAGTTTTACAGTTACTTCACGTGTAGAAAAACCAGGAGGTCAAAAGTACTTGAACATTTCCCCAAATACAATGTGAACCATTTCAGGAACAAGAAGGAAGATTACCTTGATTCCTGCAGTGTGCCACTTTGACAGTGCTACGGGCACATCCTCAAAAAATTCCCCTTGTAGTTCATTCCTTGCATATCCAGTTCTCCATATGTGACCCTACAAAAGCCCATGTTCATTGTCAACACAGTGAGATCCTCATGGATATGTGATACAACCAAAACACAACAATCTCTATATTACACTCAGAATCCAGCAAATGAATGCATATAAAAGGATTAAAAGAAACTTCAATACTCTATCACCTGGAGCTGTTTCAGAGCTGTTATTTTTCGATCAGCACTGATCATTGCAGATATATTAGCTTCTAGTGCACTAATCACCTTATCCTTTCCAGCATCCTCAGGGGGGATAGGTTGAGCACCAACAATACCCTGCTTAAGATCCTCATCCACCTGCAAGGCGTCCACAAATATTACTTATAAACTTTTCCTTGTTGAATATATGAATTAGTTATGACAATTTGAAAATACAACTAGAGTCCAGGAAAAAGTGCAGAAGAAATCTTGCTGGATACTTTTACAGGCTAGGTTCAGGGCATTCTAAATGTCAATTAGGAAAAAAGTTCAACCCCTCAATAGTCAACTTCAATATTAGTCATTTTTTGCCAACTTGGAGGTCTCAGAAATCAGCTCAGTTTGAGACCAGTGGTTATTGTCAGCAGATGAAACATATAGGTGGAGTTAGGTAGAGTGCTAGGTGAGAGTCAGGTAGAGTGGTAGGTAAGGTTTGCAATTATCTCCTAGAAAAGGAGTTAGAATACAAAATATGTACGTTTCACCTAATTATACAAGATATGTATTTTTCACTTAACTAATTCTGATGATTTCCTCCAGAGTCCCTATTTAGAGGAAACTATCCTCAATTTCTGTTGATGGTACACCCTTTCTAGCAAAGAACAAAATAGTCCTTGTTGAGATTTGGGTACTTTGGAAAGTGGTCCCCTTGTGTTTTGAGTCTCTAAACACAAAGGGGAAGACTATTACCCTTATACCTTTACTTTATGTTCTAATTTCACATTGACTTTATTCACTTAAGTCATAAAGTGAAATTTATCACTTAAGTCATAAAGTGACAATTAATTCACAAGTGGGTGAATTAATAGACATAAAGCAAACTATGGAAACTTAAGTAAAGTGGGTTTCTAAGTGAGATGTATGAGAAGTGATCTCACCCATTGATTAGACTTGGGCTAGATGCGATCTAGGCCCTTGATCTTTTAGGTTTGGCCTAAGAGAGGCTAAAGGAGGCAAAAGGGTAAGGAAGAGATTCATTCTCACTTGAGAGAGTTGAGTGAAGAAGAGAAGAGAGAAGAGGGTTTGGAGAAAAGAAGAGAGGCATGCCTTTGTGAAGGAGGGGCGCATAGCTTGAGGAAGCTAGTCTTGAGCTTGTGAGGGCGCACTTGTGTGATGCAAGAGTGTTTGAGAGCTTAAAGGGCGCACCAAGTTTGGTGAAGGGTGGCGCTCTTGGTGTAGAGAGGGCGCATTTATTTGGTTGAGGGTTCAATAGCTTGTGCAAGGAGAAAGGGGGGGTGCATCCATTGTTGGAGAGAGGCACTTCCATAGCAGGCACAAGCAAAGGGCACACAAGGCACACCAATCAAGGGCGCAAACACCATCTAGTGGACAAGCAAGCTAAGTGGGCGCAAGTAATCTCCATATCAGGCACAAAAGGAAAGGGGGTGCACTATTGCACTAGGGGCGCATTTCCCAAGAAGAACTCCATTACTGAACTTGAGATGAGCTAGCATTTGTATCAGGTTCTTCTTATGTTATTTCTTTTTGCACAGTTGCTTGAAGACTCCAATATATAGATATATAGATATCTTACTGGTTTTCCCCATGGGGGTTTTTCCAGGGTCATGTTGACCAAAAACTACTTGTGTACATTTGTCATGGTTTTCTTAGTATTTTCAGCTGTAGTTTGTTAAAGATCTAGGAGGGGTGTTTGATGTTTTATGGTATATGTATGAGCTAATCTTGGACAGCATAAACCCATTTTTTAACCCATGCAAAGAGCAGCCATAAAAGAGTATTAAACCCAAATATTGAGGGCAGATTTCAAAGGGAGAAAAATCAGACTGTGCGACTGTCCTAAAACAGCAGAGAAACAGTTTGGTTAAACTTGAAATAAGTTCCTAACAGCAGGTCAAAGACAGGCCTCTATTAGCAGCCCTTAAACCTCGGCATTTCTTCATGGTATCAGAGCCTAAGGGCAAAAGAGTGCTGAATTTGGGAGCAGAAAGTGGGCAGAGTTCAGGAAGAGCAAAGATCAGATCTGTTGGCTGTTTTTTTTCTTTGGACAGCAAGTATACTGTCCTAAACAGTGAGAAATATCAGATTTGAAAGTGCCTAAAATTGAGTGTCTGTTGGGCAGATTATTACACAGGTTGAGGAGGTTCTTTTCAGGCTTGAGATTGGTGTGTTAGAGGCAGTTTTCTTTTGTTCAGATCAGATCCGTTTTTGGTAGTAGTGGGCAGCCATGTTAGTGGCGGGATTGAGGGTGGAGGATAGGCTAGCAGGTGTTGGCAACTGGTCTCCTTGGAAGGCCATAATTGTATTGATATTGGAAGAACTAGAGTTATGGGACATTGTATCTGCCCCAATGGCTCTTCTTCCTGTTACTGATCTTGTGTTGATGACAGAGTACAGGAAGAGGAATATCAAGGAAAAGAGAACTATCCTTGATGCGGTTAATGACCATATCATACCTCATGTGTCTAGTAAGGTGTTTGCTCATGAGATATGGGCCTCATTATGCAAAGTTTACCAGAGCTCTAACCAGAACCGATTGATGGTGCTTCAGGAGAAGCAGAGGAGCATCAGAATGATCAAGGCTGAGTCGGTTACTTCATAAGTTCATACCTCTCAAGATTCACCGAGACTTGTGATGAGTTGGCGGTTGTTGGAGAGATAGTGGATCCCACAATGTTGGTGAGGACAGCCTTAAATGGCTTCACCAAACCTTGGGAAAATTTTGTGCGAGGCACTGTGGCCAGAGAGACTATGCCCAGTTGGAAGAGGCTCTGGGATGACTTCGTGCAGGACGAGTTGAGGCATGGCTCCACATCTGCGAGTCAGCAACAGGGTGATGGAGATGGTGATGAGGGTGATCTTGCTCTTTTTGCAAAGGGAAAGAAGAAGATTGGACAGGGTCCCAAAGGAGGGGCCAAGAAGTAGCAGCCAAGAGGAGGAGAACAAAAGGAGGACATGAGCAAAGTGAAATGCTTTGCTTGTAGCGAGATGGGGCACTATGTTGGACAGTGTCCCAAAAAGAAGAAGAAGCAGGGTGGTACTGCAGCGACAGCAGAGGAGTTCACTGCTTAGTTTGAGAGTGAGATTGCTCTCATAGGTTGTTGTTTGACAGTTGTGACACCATCCAACAGTTGGTGTGTAGACAGACTTGAGGAGGTCCCGTAAATTCAGAGTGTTGCAGCTCAAGGGACTCAGACTCAGTTATCGAGTACACCGTATTTAGGGGTTACTGGTCCACCCAGGACAGCTTCAGTTTCATAGTTGTCGAGTATACAGACAATTGTTGCAGATGCTTCAGGGCCACAGACTACTTTGCAGAGATCTGTTGGAGAGCCTCAGAGGTTGGTCAGAGAGAGCAGGGCACCAGAGAGGTTTGGGTCCCACTTGGCTATGGAGACGAGCAAATCAATTTCAGATTCCTCTTCAAGAGGAAGACCCTTGGCGAGAGACCAAGGTGTGGATCTTTGGTGAGATACCAAGATCGAGAGACTCTTGGTGAGATGCCAAGAGCAAGTGACCTTTGGTGAGATGCCAAGGTAGAGATCCTTGGTGAGATGCCAAGATCAAGGCTTGGATCAAGAAGGACTTTGATTCAAGGAGATTTTGGATAGGTGGAGATGGAATTCCATCTAGAGATCAGGCAGGTCGAGCAGATCAGAGTTAGAGGCCACTTTTGATGATCAGGTTACAGCCATACTCACCAAGTATTTTCCAGCAGGCAAGGATGTCCACTGCAGGGACAAGATTGGAGAAGTGAGTGACATTTTCCTCAGTAAGAGGGAGTGTTGAGATTTGGGTACCTTGGAAAGTGGTCCCCTTGTCTTTGTGAGTCTCTAAACACAAAGGGGGAGACTATTACCCTTATACCTTTACTTTATGTTCTAATTTCACATTGACTTTATTCACTTAAGTCATAAAGTGACAATTAATTCACAAGTGGGTGAATTAATAGACATAAAGCAAACTATGGAAACTTAAGTAAAGTGGGTTTCTAAGTGAGATTTATGAGAAGTGATCTCACCCATTGATTAGACTTGGGCTAGATGTGATCTAGGCCCTTGATCTTTTAGGTTTGGCCTAAGAGAGGCTAAAGAAAGCAAAAGGGTAAGGAAGAGATTCATTCTCACTTGAGAGAGTTGAGTGAAGAAGAGAAGAGAGGAGAAGAGAGGCGTACCTTTGTGAAGCCCTCGGGCGCATAGCTTGAGGAAGCTAGTCTTGAGCTTGTGAGGGCGCACTTGTGTGATGCAAGAGTGTTTGAGAGCTTAAGGGGCACACCAAGTTTGGTGAAGGGTGGGGCTCTTGGTGTAGAGAGGGCGCACTTGTTTGGTTGAGGGTGCAATAGCTTGTGCAAGGAGAAAGGGAGAGTGCATCCATTGTTGGAGAGAGGCACATCCATAGTAGGCACAAGCAAAGGGCGCACAAGGCACACCAAACAAGGGCACAAACACCATCTAGTGGACAAGCAAGCTAAGTGGGCGCAAGTCATCTCCATATCAGGCACAAAAGGAAAGGGGGCGCACTATTGCACTAGGAGCGCATTTCCCAAGAACTCCATTGTTGAGCTTGAGATGAGCTAGCATTTGTATTAGGTTCTTCTTATGTTATTTCCTTTTGTACAGTTGCTTGAAGAATCCAATATATATCTATCTCTCTTACTGGTTTTCCCCATGGGGGTTTTTCCAGGGTCATGTTGACCAAAAACTACTTGTGTACATTTGCCATGGTTTCCTTAGTATTTTCAGCTGTAGTTTGTTAAAGATCTAGGAGGGGTGTTTGATGTTTTATGGTATATGTATGAGCTAATATTGGACAGTATAAACCCATTGTTTAACCCATGCAAAGAGCAGCCATTAAAGAGCATTAAACCCAAAGATTGAGGGCAGATTTCAAAGGGAGAAAAATCAGACCCTGTGACTGTCCTAAAACAGCAGAGAAACAGTTTGGTTAAACTTGAAATAAGTGCCTAACAGCAGATCAAAGACAGACCTCTGTTAGCAGCCCTTAAACCTCAGCATTTCTTCAGTCCTTCAGCTTTATGTAGTTGGGGCCTTGGTATGCCCACGTGTGCCTGCTGAAACTAAAATTCTTGAACCAGTGGCAGAATGATCTGCAAATGGAAGAGGTTCAAGGATGACTTCTTGCAAGTTGTCAGCATGCCTCTACACCTGAGCACTTTAAGTTCTCCTTGTTCTTGCAGATTCCCCTACTAGGAGAGAACCACAACAAGAGAACACTCGCATAAGAAAAAAAATGCAAGAGAAGAATTGTCACAATTGTATACATATGTTGTATACTCTATCTTCCATTAGATATGTATGAGTACAAAAATTGAAAGGTGGAGTACGTAACAAGTTAGTTAGACATAGTTGAGAAGTTAGGCACTACTCTATGTGGGAGTGCCCCCCTCACCCCCCCAAATTGCGCTCCTAGCGAGAGCTACCTTGAAGCTGAAGAAAATTGAGGTACTATGAGGCTGCCAGCTAAGGTCTGTCTTTGACCTTGAGATTGGCTCTAAGTTTCAATCTCCAAAACTGTCCTTTGCTGTTTTAGGACAGCAAACAGTTTAGTAACTTTCTGCCCATAGTTTTTGTGGTTAAGTGTTCTTTGAGGTGCCCTTGCAAGTGTTTTCGTAACCCAATGCTAGCACATGTAATATAACTCAAAACAAGCAACACTCCTCTACTCTTTACAACACAAATACGTTGATCTACACTCCAAGCATGCATGAAAATAGGACACAGGTATTTTTAGTCAACATGACCCTGGATAAAACCACCCCGGGGAAAACCAGTTTGGAATGGAAGTATATATAAGTGGTGTCTAAAGCATGAGATACAACAAGAAATACAATATGATGGAACTTGTATAAAAAGCAAGCTCCTCTCGAGACTTGCCAAAGGAACCAAGAAGAAATGTGCCCAAGCTTAGTGCACCTCTTCCTCTTGTTTCTCTATCCCACTCAAGTGATGTGCCCTTGACCTTGGTTGCTCTGAAGAAGAATCCCTTGCACACAAATGTGCTCTTGTGTGCCACCTCTCCACTGAAACAAACAAATCTGCAATCCCTTGAGTCTAGCTCCTCCCTGCTAGGTGTGTGCCCTCCTCCTATAGTGTGTATTGTTGATTGCAGCGTCATGAGACATAATCCAGATCGTTCTCATCTAGACTGAGTTGAGACATGTGTGTGAGGAAGTCTAAGTGTTGGGTGTGCCCATGTGATGGTGTGCGTCAGACTCTAGACTGAGTTGTGATGACGTGTGGTCTCTTGCTTTGTACTCCTCTGAACTGAGTTGAGTCAGCTTGAGATGGTCTCCTGCCTTGTACTCATGTGGACTTAGTTGAGTCGGCTTGAGATGGTACTCTAGATGATACTCCTGTGGACTCAGTTGAGTGATCTCTTGAGTAGGACGTCCCTGTGGCTGAGCACAGGTGGATGTGTCCCTAGTGGCTGAGCACTAGTGGACATGTGAGATCCTTCCTGTATTGTCTGAGAGTAAGATTTACTTGTAACCCTAATTTGTGATGTAAAGGGTACAAGTCGGCCCCACCATATGTGAAAGATAATTAATATTTATGTGATGATTAATTATATTATTGAGTTATTGAGGTCGGCCCTATTGTGCCAATAGACACACCTTTTGTTGTGTCAAGTCTTGTATAAATAAAGGTGAATCCCGATTGAGGATTACACTCACTTGTAATTTGGAAATTTCATCAAGTGCATGTACGGCTGAAGTGCGCACCTCTCTTGGGCGCTAGCTTCTAGGTTTTGGTAAGCACCCTCTTGTGTGCTAGGTCTATGGTGTTGGGGGATCTTCTCTTGAGAATATAGCAAAGGATTGCTGGGTTTTTCCCCTTGTTTGAGAAGGGTTTTCCCATAATACTTCTTGTGTTCTTGTGCATGGTTATTCTTCTTGTGATCTTGGTTATTGCAGCACTTGTATGGTATAGCTGCATTGTTTATGGTTCAAGTACATGCTAAATGAAATAAACTATATGCCCTTGAGCTAAGCATTGAGCAAAACTCAACATGTTATCAGAGAAAAGTTCTTGAAGAACCATTGCACAAGTTTTCTAGCAAGTCGTCACCTCCCAGTTGTAGAAAAATACGGCCCCCTAGGGTTTCTGGAAAAAGTATGGCCCTCCTTCTTTTGCCAGTTCCAGCACTTTATACTTGAGCATTGGGGCTAATTCTTGCATAGAAGTGTACGGCCTCCTTCAACGCATCTCCAGAGACTCTCAGATTGCAAATCAGAGAACTTTTGATTTTTGGCCCTAGGGTTTCTAGGGTTTCTACAGAAATTTCGATTTTAGGGTTTCTGCAGCTCATTAAAGGATTTTTCAAGCTTACCAGTGTTCTTCTGACTTTGAAGGCTTATTGTTGGCAGTCATGAGTCCAACGAAACCTAGGGTTGCTAGCCTATCCTAGTCGTTAGGTTTCCTAGCCTAGTTGTTAAGGGTTTGTGGAAGAATCTGCAAACCATGAGGAACAAAACTTTGGTGGAAGATAGGCTTGATGGATCAAGCAACTTCAGTTCCTGGAAATCAAGACTACAGATTACCCTAGAAGAGGATGACCTATTGAGTGTGATACAAAAGACTACCAGAAACAACTACCGATGAAGAAAAGGAAGATGACGTCAAAGCAAGGAAGATAATCATCTATTCAATAAGTGATCATCTCCTACCTTGTATTTCCAACCTAAAGACAGCTTATGAGATGTATGATACATTAAAGAATATGTTCGAAAGTAGCAACACCCTCAAAGCTCTTACATTGAAGAATCGGCTTCAACATATCAAGATGACGAAAGCTAACACTATTGTTACCTTCTTCATGAAGATTTTAGAAATCAGAGATCAGCTAGGTGCCATTGGAGAAACCATATCAGATAGAGAACTTGTCTTGACTACTCTCAATGCTCTTCCAAGACATTGGGAACCATTTCTTCAAAGTATCAGTGGTAGAGCAGATCTACCTGGATTTGATCGTCTATGGACAAATTGCACCCAGGAAGGAACCAGACTTATAGTCAGAGGAGTGCAAGACTCCCCTCATGATGACAATCATGCTCTTGTGTTTCATACAAAGAAAGGAAAAAGAATAAATAGAAGAAGTTTCAACAAAGCATTTAAAGACAAGAAGACTTCATCAGCTTCAGTTCATGAACACAGAAAAGACAAATCAAAGATTCAATGTTTTAGATGTGACAAGAATGGACACATTGCAAGAGATTGTCCTACTAGAAAGAAAGGAAGACAACTTGCCTGCACTACTGATGTTGATCCAGAGCCACATCAGAGAGATGAAGACATAAAAGATGAAGCTTTATTCTTCATATCAGCACTCTCAGGTACAGTTCCTACCGATACTGATATTTGGCTAATTGACAATGGTGCTTCCAGACACATGACTAGATATAGAGATCATCTGACAGACCTTGTTGAGAAAGTATCTAGTCTACATGTTGTACTTGGAGACAATGCCAAATATAATGTGAAAGGAGTTGGAACTTCTACATTCCAACTAGATTCTAACATACCCCTTCAGTTGAGTGAGGTACTATATGTACCTGGGATGAAAAGGAACCTTGTCTATGTTTTTTCCTTAGAGGATAAAGGCTACAAGGTTACCTTCTCTGAAGGAAAAGTTCTTGCATGGCACAAGAACTCACATATGAATTATGCCCGAGTGATTGGTGTTCGAGAAAACGGCTTCTACAGATTGATTGTACGACCAGTTCAGGCCCTATTGCATCATACTATTAGCTTGAGCGAGCTATGGTATAGGAGACTTACTCATATCCATTATAGAGCCCTTCCCGCTCTAAGGAAGATGGTAACAGGCCTTCCAGAGATACATGTTCAGCATGATGGTGTTTGAACAGGTTGTGCTCTTGGCAAGAATGTCAAAAGGTCCTTCTTGAGTAGTGACAGCAGATCCAAGGGGATCTTGGACTTGATACATTCAGATGTGTGTGGACCCATGATTGTTGCTTCCTAGAACGGATATTTGTATTATGTGCTCTTCATCGATGATCACTCTCGGAAGGCGTGGATTTATTTCTTGAAGACCAAGGATGGAGTCCTTGCGAGATTTCAAGAGTTTAAAGCTCAGGTTGAGAACCTGACCGGGAGGAGGATCAAGGTGTTGAGATCAAATAATGGAGGAGAGTACACCTCCAAGGATTTCAGTGATTTTTGTATTGAGACAGGGATCAAGAGGGAGTACATCGTTCCTTATAACCCTCAGCAGAATGGGGTTGCAGAGAGGAAGAACAGAACCATCATTGAGGCAACCAAAGCAATGATACATGATCAGAATCTACCTATGACTCTATGGGCAGAAGCATCCATGACAGCAGTGTATGTTCAGAACAGGAGTCCTCATCAGATTTTGAAGAACATGACTCCCGAAGAAGCCTTCACCGGAGTGAAGCCTGAGGTTGGACACTTCGGGATATTTGGGTGTCCAGTATACTTTCATGTACCCAAGGAGAAGAGAACCAAGCTAGACCCTTCAAGAAGAAAGGGCACATTTGTGGGGTACAGTGAATCTTCAAAGGCATACCGGATCTACATCCCTGGTTAGAGACAGATTGAGGTAAGCAGAGATGTCATCTTTGAGGAAGAGATAGCCTTTCGAAGATCCAGAGAATCTCAGATGAAGATTGACAGAGAGACAATACCTTCTCCCCTTTCAGCAATTCAGAGGGAGACAGTCATTGATCCAATTGATCCAGTAGCTCCAGTCGATGTTCCCAGAGACATTGCAGTAGGCCATAAAAGGCCTGCTTGGGCTCGACAAACTCTGCAAGAGGCAGAGGGACATGCAGATCCTCGAGGCACATTCCGAGAGAGCAAGAAACCACAGAGATTTTCGAGCTATGTTTCAGCCATGAGCCACATCATTGATACTGAGCCTTCTTGTCATGGAGAAGCAAAAGGACAGCAGGTATGGCAAGATGCCATGACAGAAGAGTATCAGTCCATCATGAAGAATGATGTGTGGGATATTGTTCCGAGACCAGAAGGGAAGTCTGTGGTGACTTCCAAGTGGATCTATAAGATTAAGCATGCAGTTGATGGAAGTGTCGAGAAGTACAAAGGGAGATTTGTGGCCAGAGGATTCTTTCAGGTGGAGGGAATTGATTATGAGGAGACATTTTCTCCTGTAGCCCAATACACTTCCATCTGTACGATCATTTCCCTAGCAACATCCATGGGTTGGAGACTACATCAGATGGATGTAAAGACATCCTTTCTCAATGGTGAGATTGAGGAAGAAGTTTACATCGAGTAGCTAGACGGATTCGTGATACATGAGCAGAAGTCTCATGTGTGCAGATTGAAGAAAGCCCTGTATGGACTAAAACAGGCACCTCATGCTTGGTACGAGAAGATGGATGGATTCTTGATGAGTTTGGGCTTCAGCAAGAATGTTGTTGATCCAAACCTATATTATCATATTGTTGGTGACGAGTGCCTGATTTTAGTCCTGTATGTTGATGATTTATTCCTCACCGGTTCAGAAAGTCTTATTGTTGAATGTAAGCATGCATTGACTTCTGAATTCGAGATGAAGGATCTGGGTATGATGCACTATTTCTTGGGACTAGAAGTATGGCAGAGGACTGTTCCTAAGTCAAGGAAAATATACAGTGGAGATATTGAAGAAATTCGGTATGACAGACTGCAAATCCATGCCTACATCGATGGTGATGGATCTGAAGAAAATGAACGAGGCTTCTACTGATTCGGGTGAGAATGATCCACATCTTTATTGACAGTTGATTGGATCATTGATGTATCTGGTCAACACCAAACCTGATATATGTTATGCAATGTGTTGACCACCTCTCCAACACAGGTGGTCAACTCCATGTGCCATGAAGAGATGCATCATCAGATGCCATTTTGTCAAAGACTTTTGGTCCTACAGGGCAATGTTTGGCCCCAGCACCTTATTTTGTAATTGGAATTTCCGCACCCCTGCGTGGGTTAATAATGTAATAGGTCTGCATGAGTCATGTCTAGGTCAGTTACCTTGGGATTGGTTCACTGGGAGAGTTCCTTTCACCGAGGGTTTTTTATCCTCAGGTTATCAGTTGGGATTTTCAACCTTACTGATTTCCCTTGAGTTTTTCCCTCACACTTGCAATAATTCCTCCAAAGTGGTGAACGACGTTCTAGTGGGCTTATGTTTTGGTAACTATTATAGGGAATCATTGTAAATGACCATGCAAGACATCTTAGAAAGTTTCGCGGAATTCCGTCGAGTCTAGGTTAGTTTTTTTTAATTAATTAATTTTTAATTAAGTTTCCGAAAGTTTGGAGGTTTAATTATTTAATTAATTATTTATTTTTTAGCAACAAATGTAAAAACTAGGTCCTTGGACTTTTGATAGGGGTATTTGTGCTCAAAAGAAATAGAATAGCACCCCCTACATCCATGGACCAAGTTTCAGCTCAGTCGAACAACTTTAGCCATGGGTTTGTCCACCCGGAGTGTCAATAAATCTAAAACATCAATTTTAATTGCTAAAGTCCAAACATGGAAAAATGTAAAAGTTGTAATAATGAGTTAGAGGATGTGAAAAGTGGAAATGATGGTTATAGAGAGACCCCCTAAGCATAACATGACCCTCCTAACCTTTTCCAACCTTGTCTAACCCCTTACACCACCTCCACACTCAAAAATCACGCCCCCCTAGGGGGATTGACGTTTTTCCTTTTTAATTGACTTTGTGACTTGAGTGT
>ML866446.1:7823-21556 GCA_009831015.1 Picea engelmannii | reverse complement strand
TGTACTTGAACATTTAAGTGGGGTAAAAGGAGGTTTCCCCCTCGAAGAGGTTTATTATCTGAAATTATCTCTTTTACAAGGCGTTGAGTACTTTTCCTAAGGTTTTTCTATGCTATATTGATGTTTGGTTCTTAACATTGGGACTGAGTGTCTTGTATAGTGTAGTTGAGCCTACAATCCCATCATCAAGTGGGACATGGGGAAATCCTCTTGGGGGAATCCCCGTAATGTCCACATTGCCACCTCTTAGCCCCATTGGGCCCACACTGTCCATCCCATTTGCTTTTGGTTCCTTGATTTAGGTGATGCTAGCCGTGTCATCATATCCATCAGTTAGTTTATCGAACACTTCTACACCCATCCCATCAATCTCGATGCCCACCTTTGGATCTTCTTCCAATGAGGGGCTGAGCTTTGGTTTCAGCATGAGGAGTGACATTCCTTCCACCTCCACCATTCCTATGAGAGGATCAGTATCGTCTGGAACTAGTTCACCTTTCAGATGGAATATGTATAGTGGTTTTGGGCCTGCCCCTAGTTAGACTGGGGGTAGCATTACATCTGGAGGTTTTAACTTTCCTTGGCTTAGCACACCTTTCCCTAGGGGCACATCCCTTGGGTGCAATTTTTCACCGTGGCGAGGTTTTTTTTTTGTGTCCACATCCGGTCCTGGGGGTTTCTTCCCTGGGAATAAATTTGGGAATAATTTTCCTAGAGGGTCCACATTTACCCTTGGGGGAAACCCCTATGTGGGCATGTTTGGTTTTGGGAGAAGCCATGCTCCTAGAGGTGCCACCATTCTAGTAGGCACTCACTCTTTAGGAACTCCCCAACCCTCAAGTAGTACCAACATAGGGGGACCACAGGGTCCATCTGGGACAACAAAGACTTCACCTACCTCCAAATATTCATTTTCACCATTTCCTTTCCTTGCAACATTAGATTTACCAGATTTTTCATGGTTAACGAATGACCCTATATCCCATGACCCTTAATGGATGACAATTCCATCCAAGCTACCTTCAAATATTCCAGAATTCGACGGAAAGCCAGTAGAGGACCCCTCTACACACATCATGACATACCACTCATGGTGTTCATCCAACTCATTGATGGATGATAGTGTGAGGCTGCATCTTTTCTAGAGATCCCTGACTGGATCTACTGCCAAATGGTACATTGAGTTAAAAGGTGGTTCCTTTAAGAGCTTCAATGATCTGGAAATGGCGTTTTTAACGCATCACCAATTTCCCATCCGGTATGAGATAGGAATGAATATCTTGACTTCACTACATCAAGAAAATTCCACCCATATTTCCAACCATATACATGAGTGGCAATGACGACGCAGGATGATTAAGACTCAGATTATGGACAAACTCCTTATGGAGTGGTTCATAAAGTCCCTCCTAGCACCCATTTCCTGAGATGTAGATATGGCCGGGGTGGCTACCAAGGAGTAGGCCATTTTGCGTGCCCAACACTTAGACTTGATTTATTCTTAGTTGGGTACTCTATATGAAATTATTCCAAGTGATTCTCGGTCATCGACAGATCCAAGGAAGCCAAAACTAGCACCCCATGCTGATGATGTGGTTGGTTCTGTTTCCCATGCGTTTGTGCACCAATTAGCTGACCAAATGGGTCATATGTTGGTTACATCACACCCATCGACTTCTAGAACTAACACTCAAACTGTTGCAGTCCCCTCTCAAAACCCAAGGTGAATTCATTGAAGTCCACGCAACCAAAGAATCCTCAACAACCTGGAGGCAAGAAGAAATGGAACAAGAAAAATAATTCGAACAATGAGAAAGGGATTGTCTCTACCCAAAACACCTAGGAGGGAGGCACTAATGAGAAAAGGAAGAGTCATTTTCCCTGCACCATTTGTGGGGATGACCACCCTACTCATCAATTTCCTTAGAAGGATGAGATCCATATATTGTTTGCACAACAACGACCCCCTCAACACCCTGCTATCTTAACCCATCCTTCCCCCCCATCAACCTCAAAACATGGTTGCTGCAAATCTTGCCCCTTTGCAAGGGGGCATGGTAGTTTCCCCTCACCATGAGGGGTCTTCCTCGACTGCTCCCATTTTCATGTGTGACCAAACGATCAATTTGCAAACGCGATCCAAGAATTACGACATCCCCTAGCCTTCTCACGCTACCACTGAAGCAACATCTTCTTCCTAGCCTAGTGACCCTCTTCAAATTGAGAAGCCATATTTTGATACCGCTTCACCCCCTGAAGGGATTTATTCAATGCATGACACATAATACCTATACTTGGGCTGCCCACAACTACAATATTGTGGAAGACTCGACCTAGGCACCTTGAAGTCCTCCAAAGTTTCCCCACGCAGCGAAAATCCTTGCTGTCTTCTATAGGCAAGGTTAATCCCTCAAATTTGAGTGTGATAACCTTTGATATCGGTCAGGTTACTCATAGGCTCTCCCATTAGGTTAGCTTTCAGATCATAGTGCAATCATTGGGGAAAAACATCTACCGGACAATGGTTGATGAAGGAGCCTTGACTTGCATCATGTCTATTTCTTTCTGGAAGGCCCTTGTCTCTTCTAAGATCAACACGTATGAAACACTATTAAAATAATTCGATGGACACATGTTTTAGCCTCATGGCATAATCACTGCCTTACCCATTGAGTTAGGTGGAAAGACCGTCTCCATGGTGGTAGAGGTCGTCGACACACCTCTTGAGTTCAATATGCTACTCGGGCGTACTTGGTTCCACGAGATGATTGCAATTATCTCGTTGGTCTTTAGGGTCCTATGCTTCCCTCACCAAGGGAAAATCATCACAATTGATCAGCTTGCGTTCTGTACCCTAGACCTTGGATCTAATGTGGGGTCAAATGTACCTTTTTTTGGTGATACCACACAGTCTTTTGTCAACGTCGGTGTGGGGATTTTCAAAGATACTTCACTGATGGGAATTTTCCCCCTTCCCCCACCGTCTCCCACTGCAAATATCTCTCCTATCAACATGATTTTGTCATTTATTAGTGGATCCATTGACTCTGTTGACCCTCGGGTGGTACCTCACCCTAAGGCCATTGATGAATATGGAGAATCCATGCCGCTTACCCCGGTTGATATTGTCTATCCGACAATCCCATCAACATCCGCTGATACTAGTCAACACCTCCATCCTCATATGGAGTTTGATCAGCCCACTGCACCCAAACGGGTTGTTGATTCTCTACATTCACATGATTTCCTAGATATTGAGTTTCCTTTAGAAGAGGCCATCTTGGAAGTCATGGCTTCCATAAAAAATCCAAAGGATGAGATGACACATCCATCATCTTCTCCTGATTCAGAACCGATGAGAGTTGACATGCTGAGTCTTAATCCGAGACTGGGGGCATTGGCTGGGGAATCCAATAGCCCTCCTAGTCTTGACCCTTTTCTGCCTCATATATGTTTTTTGGAACTTTCCACTGAATTCTTTGATTTCCCTTCCCTTGAAGATTAATGTTTTTTACTTCCTTCATGTCTTGATGGATCCCATCAAGGAGATTCCCTAGCTCATAAGACTACTCACAATGAGTATCTTCATATGCTGAAATTCCTTCCTATGTGGCTTGGGCCCAACATGGTGAGCCATATGATGCCAAGAATGGCTTATGAGATCCTCGATTATGAAAAATATCCTTGGCCCGATCCTCGCAATGGGATCTACTTCGTGTAAACCATCTGAATGTGTAGTTACCTGTACATAGGTGTGTGGTGTGAGTTCTTTTATCATATCTGTTAGCACTAGGAGTCACCTTCTGATTGCAAGGAAGGTAAGCCCAGTACCCATAAGATGATATGTGAAAGTATGAGTGTTTTTTGAAAGGTCGAATGGAAAACTCGAAATGATAATATCCTCACTTAGAATCAGGGCTAACATCTAACAACAAATAAGGTCTTGACTAATTTCAACCAGTATTTTGGGAGTAAATGTGGATAGAAAGAAGACTTGAATGAGAGGAATGTAAGAGCTACTGCAAACATCAGGTTCACAAAAGCCCAAAGGAAGAAAGTTTCTTAAAACAAGATCTTCTTGAAATTAGAAACTAAGGAGCTAAATAAACACCATGACAATAAAATGATCAAACATCCATCATATCATTACCACAGTCATCCATATGAAGCATTCAAATATGAACATTTAGCATTAGAAGCAAATAGTCTGAAATAGGAGTTGATTTTTATTAGTCAAAAAGTCTTAAGTCCAGTACATACTAGATCACAATCATTTATAAAAAATATTACAGTTTCTTGGGAGCCTTGCTCTACCATCCGAACCCATTAAAGCAATTCATCTGTCTATTTATAACAAGAAAGGGAGGCAACAACTGGAGGTACGAGCTGGCCTCTTTTCCTTAAAAATCTCAAAATATTTATTTATTCTAACAACTAAGATAACAACCTATGCTATAAAACAGGGAAGTGTTGGTGACTAAACCCAATCATGCTTCTAACTTCTTTGATCCTCTTTTGCTGCTCAGCTCCTGTTTTTCCATGTATCCCTTTGGAGCTTGTAGTTGTCCTCTGCACGCCAACTGCTACTTCTGCCATTTATTCCATCATTAAATTATCCAAAACTGTTGGCTTAGTCTTCCTAGATCCCTGGTGTTTGCTGGCTACTCCCTTGGGTAGCAATTCTGTGTAGCGCCCCCTAAAATGGAACAAGGAGAGAAGGTAGCGCCTGTGGGTAGCGCCACTGTGCTGCATATCTACGACTACATTTGTCCTCTGTTGCAATATTGAGTAGTGCCTGTGTGTGAACCTTCTCTATGTAAGATATTACGCAATTCCTGTGGGTAGCGCCTGTGGGTAGCACCTGTATGACAATTCTGTGTTCTGTAAAATATTACGCAGTGCCATCTATGCTGTGTCTGCATAAGGGTTTGGGTAGCTATGCCAAAAATGCAACGCCTTTGACTCCCGAACGTGTGTAGAGATGTTTGTGTCCTTCCATGATGACAAATCAATTTACTTAGGTGATTTTACCACTGAGTGAAGCTAGCACTTAGCAAAAAATTCCAAAATTCATATAGCTAAACACATAGAAGCCTGTATAGGTGGAAAAACTTAGTATGTGCATATCAGTTACCTTCCTAAGAAGGAACAACTCTCAAAAATGGGGTTTACCACTACCAACGACTTTGTCATTTTAACACTTAGCCTCACACTCTTTCTGGTGGAAAGAGTGTCTCCAACTAACTCAGTAGACTTCTTCTTCTTAGCATTGGTATGCTTCTTCAGTATAGTTGTGCTCTCCTTAGCTATTGGTTTGTCATCTTCAATGGCAGCCTCAACCAACACCTGTAAATTGTTTTGGGTTACTTCATCTTGGAAATGCTTCAGTTATGCCTTTAGCTTCCTGTTCTGAGCTTGGAAACCCCTGTTTTTCCTGTAGAGGTTCTGGAGCTGCCTATGAAGGGGTTGAACCCTTCTTGCTGCTAATTTTGCTAAGTCAAGAGTATCATTGTAGCCCTCTATAAGCTCTGTCATCTTGGTTCTCTCAGATATGGTTTCCCTTTTCAATTGGGCCACTTCCTTTCTTGATTCCTTAAGCTGTCTTATGAGTCTCTTGAAGGTATGATCGCCAAGGGGGTTGGGAACATGTGTAGTCTCAACAGGCTTCTTCTCGTCCTTTTCTTCCATCTGTACCATATTTTCCTTGCATGTTTCATCTGCCTTCTCAAAACCTTTTCCTTTATGCTTCTTCCCTAGCACAACAACTTTTTCTTTATTCTTCATAGGTTTTTTACAATCCTTCACATGGATTGCATCTTCCCTCTCCAAAGGTCTTTTGGTACCTTTACCCTTGATTTTATGTACAGGGGTTTCTTGTTTCTCTTCTACAACTTTTTCAATGCCTTTCCCTTTTTTCTTATGTATAGGGGTTTTTGGTAAAGGCTGTCCTTTGAAATCCCCCTTAGGAATTGATGACCTAGTGAAAGGTCTTTTACCTTTGATGTCAACTGCTAGAGGATGAGAGGGAAAGAGAAGCTTCTTCCCTTTTTTTGATGTCACCTTGGTAGAAGATGGAACTTATTCTAACCCTGGTGGAGGTGCTGGTGAGAAATCTTTGTGTGGGGAAGGACAAACTTCCTCCTCAACTTCCCTGACCTGCTTATTGATCTCTGAAACAGGGGCTCTGCCATTTCTCTTCTTGCTGATCCATGTTTTAGTACTAGTAGGTGATGAAGAGCCTGCAATTTGTGATTGGGGGGTAGGTGTTGGGTCCAGCTTGAAGTGAGAAGTGACCAAAAAATTCTCCCAGGAGATCTCTTTCTTTCCCAACTCTTCAAAGACAAGCATCCTGATAAGTCCATAGTGGAAAAGACTGGAGTCCACATCCTTAGATTTGGCTTGCACCCTATCTGCCATTTTACCTATACTTTTCTGCAGGTAATATGGAATATTCATCTGAACCTTACCAGTAAAATGCAACAACAACCTTATGTGGTAATGATACAGGGTGTTAAATCTCCCTTCACAACTAAAATATCTCTGTATGATTTTCAACATTCTTTCAAACTGGTCAATCAACTGATTCCTTGGCACACTCTTAGATAAATCATTGGCTTGGTATTCAGGCTTGAATAGATCTTTAATGAAAGGTGAACTCAATACCATGGCCTTGAACCAATATTCTTTTGAAATGGGGATCCCTGTTGCAGCTGAGATGGAGGCTTCAGTCACCTTAAATTCCACATCTCCAACTCTGGTTTTCTTGCCATCAAAATTTAGTGCAAATTGTTTTGATACTTCTGAGTGGCCTCTATGCATGTTCTGGCAGAAAGAGAGGCATCCTACTCTTCGAAACATTCCCCTTGCCATGGGTTCTGTGTCAAAAAGGCACATGTCCACAGGTTCTGTGTCAAAAAGGCACATGTCCACAGGTTCTGTTCAAACTATCTTGCCACCTTTGTGTGCTTTCTTCGACTGAGGGGTCTCCATGACTCAGAAAGAGGGTTCTTAAGAGGCTGTAAGGGATGCTATTGACCAGAAAAATTCAATTGAAGTCTCAAATGCACAAGGATGGCCCTCCAAATTAAAAGTTCTTAGAAAATGAACTTGGCTATGAGAAATGGACCTTTAGGCTTATACAGGTTTTCAGAGTGTAGACTATGAGGAGATAATTCCAAAATGACTCTTCGTACAAGATGAAAAAAAGAAAAGAATAATCAGAGAGGTTTGAGCAGCGCCTCTGCGTAGCGCAATGCATACACAGAGGATAGGCTATTGCAGGCCTATGACTTTCAAAGGCTATGACTAACAACAATAATCAGACTATGGATACGAGCGAAGATGTTTACGTGAATGCAAATATGGCTCCCATACTACCTTGCAAGCTTAGCAAACCGAAACCCGAGCACAAATCTCCTATGAAAATTAATATGCGAAGGAGTTTGCACAGGATACCTGTGAATTCGACAACTGTTGAGCTCCTCAGCGCAATCTTAGGATGAGGTTGAGGAAACTTCAGCCCTGAAATCTCTCACAACATCGGATTTAGTGGACATGCGATCGTCTGATCTGAACTGGAAAACTTACGCAACACATTACTGCTGAACTTTTCAAATTTAGAAACCATTACCAAGGATCATAAATGCAAGATCTTTTGAAATTATTTCAACCGACTTCTAGCACTAAAAACAAGGGTTAAGGTATCAGTCGTGGCAATCATGAATTGGAGTGGATGAATGATAAACGTGACAGGCGTTACATAAATGCCTGTTGAGTGGGCAGTGCTCTCCAAATAAAAAAAAATGATTGGACAGGTGAGTGGGGATGATGAGGTATGCATGCGAGGTCATGAGTGAGGAGAGAGGTGTGTCACATCAGCCTGGTCATGGGAGGTATCAACCTAGGGATGAATCACGAGAGGGGACATAAAGAATAGACCATGAGCTTAAAAGGGTTTAAGGACCAAAAATTGAATTGTGGATCAACACATGAGCTATGACTAAAAGGTTTAGTCATCCTAAGGGGTCCTATCATAAATAACATTTAAGGGATGAGAAATTTATTTTAAAGAGAAAATAAGAATCTAAGGTTTTTTATCTTTTTTTTTTTAACAAAAACAAACTAAGAGACCCAAGGCGACTTAGTGTGATAACAATATCCAAAAAATCCAAAAATATTTTCCTTTTTGAGATTTCACTATGCGTTTTGACCTCGCAATATAGTTTACATGTGTTGACATGATTACGTGGATTTTTTTATGAAGGTGGCGACTTCCACTACACTTGAGGTATATATTTCTAAACTGTCCTATAGGGATATGTTTTTCCCTACATTTTCCACTTTGCATTATTAACTGTCCATACTGCTAGATTTATGCCTTAGGTTCGAACCTGAACGATTGCGACACTAGCCACTCCTTTTGCACATCGTAACTGGTTCGGTAGTGCCTACCCTTCATGGGATCCCTAGTTAGCACCTAGATTTCTATTCGGTGCCCATGCCACGATCTTCTCGTAGGCTCAAGATCTTTCCTTTAGCCTTGCCATGAATTGAAGATTGATCCTCATTTTCCTCTCTTCATCTATTTTCTGGCCATATTTCGTGGGGGTTCCCGAACATTTTTTCTATTTCTTAATGGTCACCTATGCATTTGCTTCTTGTATCATGCCTCTCGCCATTGCGTTTCTATTTTCCCATATCCTGCTTACCACTATGCTGTAGCCTTGACCATCCTCCTCTTGCATTATTTGGCCTCTATTTTGCATCCACCTACCTTGGGAGAGAACAACTGCTAATAGTGGATCTCACTTTCCAGTACAATTTGCATTCCTTAATTCTTAGGCGAGTTACATGCGCTTGGAACATAGGAGCATGCTATTAAGCCACTCATTCTCTCCCGCTAAGTATACTTTTATCTCTTTTTTGGACTCGTAAAAGGACATGAAAAAGGTACCGAGCTTACTTACATCATTCTTTCGTGCTCATTAAGCCATGAAGGCATCTGAGCATACTTGCGTCATTCTTTCGTGCTTGTTAAACCATGAAGGAGACAAAAAATAAAAAAAAGAGTTGGGGGTTTTTCACCATTGGTCTATTCTCAAAATGGTAGCTTCAGTCAAGTCGCCCTTGAACATGGCACCTATTTGAGTCCTCATCATACAGTTGGGTTTTATATTTCCTAGGAGCCATCCAAGTAATATGAGTAAGAGATAATCCTTCAACTGGTTACTCTTCCATTCATCATGGAGAGTGCTTCAATGCCTCTTACATTGTTGCACTATATTCATCCAACTCTTGTGTCTTTCTACCAAGTCACCATTGCCTCATGCTATATGTTCAAGGGAAGTTTAAGCTTGAGTCGACCATCTCTTGTTTTGTTGACTTTCCAAGTCATCCATCCCTGTGTTAGTTGTACTTTGTGATACTCTCTCTTCACATCATCTCTCAGTGTATGTTTCATGTCGATTGATGGGGGATATGTCAAGGCCCTCCTTCGACGAATCTCTTCCTATCGACTTCAACACATTATCTAGGAGAGGGATCTAGAAACCATCTAGTACCTTTGAGCTTGTAGTCCTCAGTGGTATGCCTCCTCATGACTGATAGTGGGTTTACCTCATTAAATCCCGATCGATTGATTCTACAAGTGTTCGACATCAGATTCTCTATTCGCACTTGATAGATTGTACTAGGTAACTTGGGGTTCATCTTCATCATCACCGGGTCCTCTCGCGTCTCTTAATGGTATATACATCAATGACCGGTAATTAGACAATTTCTACCATGCTCAACATCGACTCATCTATTTGTATGTTGTAGATTCGTACCATCGGGGTTTGGGATAAAGACCTTGAGTTGGGGCCATATCCTTATTTTCTAGCATCCCCTCCCAAGTTGTGATGGAGTATATCACTTTCCTATGAGTACTTTGAAGACTTCGTGGGAACTTTCCCCAGTGCTCCTTGTCTTCCTAACATCTATATACTATGTCATAGATCCACATTATATTTGTTGGTGGCTATGATTGAGTTCATGACGTAGAACCACATCATATTGTATTGCAACTACGGTCTTATTGATGACATGGATCCACTATGTATTCTTTCGTGGCCATGATTTATCATTTCATATCATGGATCCATAGTGTATTGTTTGGCAGACATGCTCATTCAAAGTTTGAGTATGTCTATCTAGGGGATTGGTCTATATATGCTCTCATCCTTGGTATTTGATTGCAAGACTTATTTGGTTTCCGAATCTCCTTTACTCTCTCCTTGCACTGCCTCACATGGACATTATTGTAATGTATTTCATCCATCCACTCCTTTCCTGACTTCACACATTAGGGGGCATCTGTTATAGCCTTAATTTCCATCCTATACTCCAGAGAGGAATCCATCAGAAGATAAAGGCCCAAATACATATTTTTTCTAAGGATTGAACCCTTTTTGAGCCCTTATTGGCATCCTCGTGTGACACCTTGTAGACAACAAGTGAGGCCCTCACTGGACACTAGTGGATCAACAAGCGAGGCACTGTTAAATTTCTAGAATTGGGGAGTTACAAGGTGAGAGGTGAGGGATGAGTTGGATCTTCGTGTCGAATGCCTAGGAAATCACATCATTCGAGTCTCTAGTAGCCTCTAGAAGATATAGAAGCCTCTCATAAGCCTCCTCTAAGAGATATATAACAAAGGAAAGCCTTGGGAAAGAGGAGGCATACTTGAATCTTATTTTCATGCTGTCCAACTGTAGAGGTATCCATCTACTACAACTAGAAATCAATGAATCCTAACCTGACCAAGGAGCTACAAGGAGAGGTAAGGAGCAAGGAGGCTAAAGGAGGATGCATCTTCATCAAGTTGAGGTATGATTTGGTATGTATTTTCCATGTTTTATTAATAGATCATTTGGTTTTCCCCTCATATAATTTGTGTTCATTTAATAAATGATAGATATGATTCATTCCTTTATAGATATTACTAGAAGTGGATTGGATCTAGGATTATAATCCTTAGTAGAGAAGAAGATAATGTTTTGCATGCATTTTGTATACAGGAAGCATGTTGTGGAGCTTGGAGTTGGAGTTCCAAGTCTGCAACATCCAAAAAATATGAAGGACCGCCTCAAGAAAGGTATGAAAATCTTCCCCACTCTTTAGGATAATTATGAATCCATGTGTTTGAGTCTAGATATAGGAAAACCATAAGAAGTCTATCCCCCCTTTTTGTCTAGGATTACTAGGCTAATCCTAGGGATATTTTTTTGTGTATTCAACAAGATCTATGTGAGACTTTGTCCCATAACAATAGGTGGAATTTTCCAAGTCTCAGTCAAAAAGTTTTTTACTGGAATAGGCCAAGGGTCTACCTTGTTGCATGAGAACTGATCCTATTCCTTATCCTGAGGCATCACACTCCGAAATAAAAATCTTAGTGAAATTGGGAAGAGAAAGTACTGAGGTGGTACACATAGAATCTTTCAAATATTGAAAGGCTTGATATGTAGATGCATTCCAATTGAAATCATTTTTCTTAAGTAAGGTAGTGAGGGGAGCCACAATTTTTCCATAGTTCTAGACAAACTTTCTATAGTACCTTGTTGAACAAAGGAAACCTCATAAAATTTAAAGAATCATTGGATGGGGCCAATCCTTCATTGATTCAATTTTCTTTGGGTCCACTCATACATCATCCTTACTAAAAATATGGTCCAAATATTCAACTTCAAAAATTCCAAAGGCACATGTGGACCTCTTGAGAAATGGTTGATGATGATAAAGGAGTTGTAAGATCTGGTCCACATGGGTAACATGGTCCTGCCAAGTTTTTCTGTAGATTAGGGTGTCATAAAAAATGACTAGGAAAAAATGACATAGAAAGGGTTGAAATATATGATTCATAAGACTTTGTAAGATGGATGATGCATTACACAGGCCAAAGGGCATCACCAAGAACTCATAATGGACTTCATGAGTGCATAAAGAAGTTTTGGGAATATCATGTTCTTTCATACAAAATTGTTGATATCTTAAATGAGGTTCAAGTTTTGTAAATAATTAGGCACCTTTAAGTTCATCCAAAATATTATCAATGTCTGGAATGTGAAACTTCTCCTTGATGGTGATTCTATTGCGAGCAATAAAATCGGACACATGCACCAAGTGCTTTTTCTCTTAGTACCATGACCATGAGGGGTGAATAAGGAATTATAATGGGATGGATGACACCCATAGCTAACAATTCCTGAACAATATTTTCAATTTTATTTTTCTGAGAAAAGGGATGGTGACGAGGGAAAACAATGGGTGGGAGGATACCAAGCATGAGTGGAATGGAACGATCATGGGGCACCACGAGAAGGTGGGAGGCCTTGGGGAGTTTCAAAAATTGATTGGTTTTTGGTTAAGAGGGACTTCATGTTGGCATGAATGGGTTGGGAAAGGGTCTCAAAGGCTTGAATAACATGAAAGTGGGTGATCATTTTAGAATGGATTTTTTTGAGGAGTTTTTCCATACGATGTGAGGTGGCAATCTTTGGAGAACCTAGAATAATTCCTTGGAAAGTGTAATGATTCCTAGCCTATTGGAAAGTCATGTATAACTCTTGGAAATCCATGATCATGGGACCCAATGTGCGCAAACATTTAGCACCTAGAACAATGTCACAAACACCAATTTCAGTGGAAAACATATGGGATTTCAAAGAAAAATCACCAATTTGAAGGCACACATTTTCACAATGATCCCCACATTTCATGGAGCTATCATTATCAATCATGATTTGAAATTTGTTCACTACATGGATATCACAATGTTTCTCTTGGGTGATATGACAATGAATAAATTTGTGGGTGCTATCACTGTCAATTAAGATAATGACTTTAGAATGCTTGATATAACTAATTAATTTAAGAGTTTGGGGAGTTGAAATACCAGTCAAGGCAAGTAGGGATATTTGGGGTCCCATAGTAGGTTTATCAAAAGGAGGAATGTCATCATCTATCTGTGGCAGGGGTTCTTAAGGGAGAGCATCACCATTATCTTCTAAAATTTCTTTGAAAATGGCCATACAATTTTTCTTCTCCTTACATTTGTGTCTAGGAAAATATTTGTCATCACAATTATAACAAAGGCATTTAAGTTGACATTCTTCCATTTCAACCTGAGTTAATTTGTGGATCTTTAGAGGAGGAGAGGGAAGAGAGGGATTGGTGGGATGAGGTCAGGGAATGAATCCTGATTTTTTTATTTGAGTAGTAATCACCTGTTGTGATTCCCCAACTCTCTAAGTGGCTTTCGAGCCAAGTGGTAGGGAAAGCCATTACGACATAAGCATGGATTTATTCCTTTAGACCACTAATAAAACATTCTCAGAAAAAGGTATATGATATGCCTTTGGTGTGGAAATCCAGTTTCTCAAAAGAAGAGATGTAATCTTCAACTGTACATGACAATTTAAGCTTGGTTAAGTGACCCAAATGATGAGTATCGATTTCAAAACACTCATAAATATCTGCGGCAAATTGAGTCTAAGAAATATAACCTTTGTGGGGATTCTTACACCATTTCCACCATTGCCACTTCTCGGGATCTAAATATACGACACCAACAAGAATTTTCATTAAGTCATCGATGATGCCATGCAATGAAAAATAATGTTCCAATTGAGTGACCTAGCTAGTTGGGTTTGAGCCATTAAATTTATTCACATCCACTTTAGAAAGGTGTAGAT
>ML866445.1:8983-20569 GCA_009831015.1 Picea engelmannii | reverse complement strand
AGGTAATGTTTTTAATATAAAAGAATACCTTTTATATTTCTATTTTTATGTTAATTTAAAGAAAAACCTTTTCTTTCACCTTTTTGATATAACCTTTCCTATTAATGTAATATAGTTTTCCTTTCACTTTTTAATATAAGTTTTCTCTCTTTATTATACTATTTGTAACTTTTTACTAAATAGTCCTTTTTTTAATATAATTTTTCTCTCTTTTTTATTTAATTTAAATTCCCTTGAACTTCACTTGAACGACACTCATGGAGTATTTTGATCTTTTCACGGAGTATGAGTTAATTTGTTTGTTTTATCTAACAAGACGTAACTTTTAATCAATTTTAAACCCTTACTAATTAAAATAAAAGGTCACGACTTCTAATTGGAGTTTGTAGTGTTCCAACTATGTTATTTGTCCCTCAATTTTATCCTTCAAAAATGCACGCACGGGATGATGACCATACGGACAGCCACGTGACAGAATTAATGAGTACGGTTGTACGGATTCACTGTACGGTGTACCACACGACCTTTGATTTTTTTAATGTGTTGTACGGATGTTACGGATTCACTGTACAGTTTTTTATTCGCTGTGCAATTTTTTTATTGAAATGTAAAAACCAGTTTTAATTTGACTTGTACTGAGTGCAATTAATGCTTGATCAAATCTGCACGGTAGCCAGATTTTAGTATGAGCTAGTATGATTTGTAATTTTTTTTGAATTTGGTGTAACTGTAATTTTAATTTAATGGTATGACATTTTTTTGTTTGTTTGTTGTTGACTGTACGGACCGATAGCGGTACGGAATATTTTTTTTTGTTCCTATTGTACAACGGGCTGCTGTACGGACATACCAACAATTTAATTTTTATTTTCTTTTCTAAAAGATACCTATACGGTGGACAGAACGATGGCAGCGTCTGAATAATTGGTGTTTTACTCTTTTCTGGTTCTTCTAATTTTCTGGCAGTGGAATAATTATTAACTTTCAGTGGCCAAGGGACAGGTTTTGGTCAAAGACCTCTGTATTAGAGAAACTCCAAAAATTTTGATTGTAGCCAATGGCCTGATTAAATCAGAGAAACTCTGAAACGATGGGTTTGGCTAAAAGCCGAATCAGACAAGATCTGATAAAGAGGGTGGCCAAAGGCCAGGATCAGAAAAACGTAGCTCTGATACCAAATGAGACGAACAAAGTTCGCTCACACAAGAATTATCCAAAATACTTGGAATATAACAAAGTAATCCATATAGGACTGTAAACAATAAATGAATAATAAGATATAATGAGATAATGAGATAATTACAATTGAGAATGAGGGCCTGCTTATATACCCATGCAGGGGTGCCCTTTACCAATAGTCATGTCCTTTGAGACATGACCTTTCATTATTAATAATTATTATTTATTAACTATTATTATGTTATGAATATCTATTTATGTATATTTTATGTTCATAACATCCCCCCAGTGGCAACTCAAAACCTATGGGCACAGGATTATTAGGGCATCATGTTATTTCCCCCAGACATGGTCAAGTGGATAAGTATAAGATCCAAGCACCTGTTAGAAACAAAAAGAACTAGATGCACATATTCAAAGGTTTTGAGGATCATAGTGACACATACCATGATACCTGGACTCATTACCTCATGGAGCAAGAACCATCTTTGATACAGGCCCAAGCCGAGGTGATGGATGCTGCTACTACTGACAAAGTGGAGGCGCTGAAAGGAAGAAAAGATGGGCCCTCCAGGGCCATGCTCAAGTCGATCTGGCTCTCGGTACTCCATGTCTAGGACCTGTGGGCCTCGAGACATAATCTCCTTAGTTATCCCTAAAAGTGGGGGATAACACATACTCACAAAATTTGATGAAGTAGATGGCTGTAAATTTTCAACACTTTCATCACTCATGGCATGCTCAAAAATATGGAAATTACCTAAATTATCTATGGCAGAAGATGGCTGTAAATTTTCTACCTTCTTAACATTCACATTTGAAAATTTTCTGAATTATTTGTTAGATACCTAATCCTTGGGATTATGGTATATTGTAAATATTTAATTTAGGAGAAATATGAAGAGTCATAGGTGAATAGGAACAACCATCGGACCTGTGGGAAGATGAAACCAAAGGTCATCTCTGAATGTATTTATATGTGTCTTTTTTTAATATTTTTTTTTAATGCATGGAGTTATTCAACCCTGGCCTGTCAGTGGTATCAGAGCCAAGTTGTCTTTTTTTGATAACTTTATTATCTTTGGAGCTTCTTCGTCCTCCTATTCTGCAATCTAAGCACATCAATTATTCATCTGCGCCTCTTCCTCTGCAATCTGCCTTCCAACCCTGTCCTGTGCATTCATATTCGTTTATTGCCTGTTTATTGCCTCCACATGTCCAGGAAACCCTAATCTGCTATTTTAGTTAGTGGAAAGAAAACCATTGGCATTCCCTCACAGATAGTTGTCGTGCTCGTTCAACGCAACCTCTTGGGGTAGTTGGTTTGAAGGCAATGATGATGATGGCTTATCTTGTTGCGGATGAAATGATTCAACATAATTTGGAGAAGTAAACGTCAACTTGGAATGTGAATTATTGTTAATGCTTGAATTCCCCACCAAATATTGCACATAGTTTGTGTGACGTGTTGCCGTCCTTATACACACTTGCAAACGTGAGCTAAGTCCGGCTCACTTACTGTGTCCTTGGAGGCACAATGCCTAGGTTCGTAGCCCATGCTGTCACTTTGATCGGAACCTCTTCTGTCTAGGCTCACTCCTAGGGAAGCCAAGGGGGGTAGTCCCTAGTTTCTAGATTAATTTTAGAGTTAAGTTCTAGGAGTTAGTTTTAACTTGTTAAAGTTTGGGGGTAATCTAATCCTAAGATGCACAAGCAACAATGCAAGATGCAAGGGTTAGTATGTTAAGCAAGACCCTTTCCTAGGGCAACTAAGACTAGTGCCTAAGATTGGGCAAGGGGTCAACTAAAGTTAAAGGGGGTTTCTTTACAAGTATGATTACAAGCTATACAAAAGAAGAGTTGAATAAAAAGTTAAGTACAAGATTTACAATCAAAGAATACTAGAATACAACAAACAAGCTAACCACTTTACTTATTATGTGTGCAAGATACAAGAAGATTTAAGCATCATACTACATCTATGAGATCATTATCAATACATCATCAAAGAAGATTTAAGAGTTTTAAGCACAAGTATTATGAAGATGAAGAACCACTCTTAGTTATTAAACCTTCAAAGTATTTAGAGATTTAAGTCCAAGTTTTAATCGTTTTAATGAGTTAAGGGTTTCTTAAGATTTAAAGATTTTAGTTACCCTTACAAATTATTTCACCAAAGCCTCCTCCCCCTATTGCCAAATGACTGCTGGATGCTCAATAAGTGTTGCCACCCTAGCTTTGCAGGTCAGCTCGAAAGATTGAATTCTTACAGAAAGGACGCATCTTGTGCGCCGTGAGACCGTCCCTGGCCTACACCTTCCGTTGCCCCTCAATCCCCGTTTTAGATGGTGAAGATGGTGGTCTAAGGTACCCTAAATAGTTTATTAAGTTATTATATGAATTAGGTAGACTTTTATGAGTGTTTTATAGTGTTTTAAGAGTTTTATGACACTTTTAAAATGTGAATTAGTGACTTGGCCGAAACTCACTTCAACCTTAAAGTGTGTTGATTAAGATTATGAAATGAAAGGCATTAACACATATATGCTATGTGAGAGCAAGTCACTTAGATGCACAATTAGATAGCTTGCAAAGTAAAGAAATAAAGTGTAAGGGCAAGAACAACTTGCCAACAAGATGAAAAGAGAAACACACTTATCTTATGATTTAGAGCTTTAAGATATGAGCATTAAGTGTGAGAAGGAAAAAGATTTAAATGTTTGCCTACTTATCAACTTATCAAGAGATTACTTCAAGCATGTGGCAAATGGCCTTAGAGAGATCTATGCAATAAAGAAGAAAACCATCTACTTATTGAACCAACTAAATATTAAGGATTATAGATCTAAGCATGGAACATAAAGATAAACACTTGTAGTGAACTAAGCATGCATAAGATCTAGTTAAGTTGATTATGAGGCCCAATAGGCTTAAGCTAGAGATTTATTAAGTGTTAGATCTAGATCTAGAATATTCTTAGAGCATTATGCATTAATCACTTAGATCATCAATCACACATTAAAACCCTAACCTTACCTCTTGGGGTATTCCTCTCCCAAATAGGTAGGCAATTAATTAGCTTGCTTAACTTAGAAAATATTTGAGAAAAGAGAGAAGCAAGCAAGAAAGAGATACAAACTAAGGAAATAAGTAAGCAAGCAAACCAAGCAAACAAGAGGCAAATCCTACCCCACGTCTTAGGCTAAGAAGATGCCCACTTCACCTTCTAAACCCCACGTCCTAGCTCAAAAAGGCTAAAAAAAACTCAAAAAAGCAAGATCTAAACTAGATCTAAGCTACCCAAGAGATCACACGTGGGAGGAGGCCGTACCACTCCTTCTCCTACAACTATGAGCCACTAGCAAGCAAGAAAAGGAAGAAATGAACAAAAATACTTAGAAATTGAAGGAGGAGGTTGAGAAATAGCTACCAATCCCTTTGGGGGGTCTTTGAGTGTTGTGTGGATGCCTTTGGGTAGCCAAAACCCCTCTCAACCAGATCTGAACCTGCAAAAACCAGCAAGGTATCCTTGCTGGAAATGCTACACACAACCAAAAGAATGAAGAAAAACTTTTGCCTTTTTAGGGCAAAATTTTTTCTTAAGAAAATTTGAAATATTTGATTGAAAATGACCTATCTTGCTAAGTTAAACTAGCTGAAATATATATGGAAATGAACAACAATATAGAAGAAGAGCAAGAGTGAGAAAGGAATGGAGTTTGTGTGTCTCTCAAGGGAGCCTTCTTGCTTGAGGTGTTTCCAATGAAACCCTTGAAGCTAAACCTGCAAAACTCAAGAGGTGATGTGCATACAAGAGATAATATGTTGCATATACTCACAAAATGACATTTCAATCCTATCTAGCATAACAAGATATATAGATCTACAAGCATGTGCATTACTAGATCTACCCAAATGACATTTCATCTTAGGATCCAATGGATGCAATCAGCAAAAAAATTTGAACAACTTTACCTCGTGTATGGCAAGAAAAAGCATGTGCATAACTCTTCCAATAATCCTCCAAAGTTTTCTCTTTATTACTCAAGAAGAAGGATCTTGGAGAAAACTATCTCCAAAACCCCAAGAGCTAGAGAATGGAAAATGTGGAAAGAGAGAGAGAGAGAGAGAGAGAGAGAGAAATCAAGTAGCATAACATTAGCTCAAGATATGGTGAGTTAGGAGTGAGGAAAGAGATCTATTTATACTTGGAGAGGCAAACCTACCTCTCTTGGATCAATGCCAAGTGTCCACCACCAAGCATAAGAGTAGATCTCAAGGCTAGGGCACACCATCTAGGGTTTAGATCATAGATCTAGGGTGTAGATTGGTGTGGGAAATGTTGGGATCACACAAAAGAGTAGTGTGAGGCTTATGGGATGCGTGCCAAGGGAGAAAAAGGAGCCCAACCATCAAAAAACGAATTTTCCTTGGAGATCCACAAGAGGGGGGGGGGGATAACTCTCCTTGGAGGGCGCACCACTTGGGGGAGAGGGAAGGAATGGAGGGAAAAAATGAGTTGTGAGGTGTTGGGATTAAGCAAAAATGTAGTAGGAGGCTAGGAAAAGCGTGCCAAGGGATAGCATAAGTCTTCCATTGACATTTTTATCATTTTTTTACTTTTTGGAGACTTTCTAGAAGGGAGGCACACCACTCTAGGCAAAGTGACGTTTTTGCTTAATGGCTAGGTGAGGGGGTGATGTGAGGGTTGGAAAAGGTTAGGAAAGGTTAGGAAAAATCTCTCTCACCTTTATCCATCTTTACATCATCCTCTAACTCATTATTACAAAATTACATTTTTGCTATGTTTGGACTTTAGCAATTAAAATTGCTGTTTTTGACTGATTGACACTCTGGGTGGACAAACCCATAGAAAAATTTGTCCGACCGAGCTGAAACTTGGTCCATGGATGTGGGGGGTGCTATTCCATTTCTTTTGAGCACAAATACCCCTATCAAAAATCCAAGGACCTAGTTTTTACAATTTTTACTCAAAAATAAATAATTAATTAAATAATTAAACCTCAAAACTTAGGGAAATTTAATTAAAATTTAATTAATTAAAAAAAACTATACTATACTCGACGGAATTCTGCGAAATTTCTAAGATGTCTTGCATGGTCATTTACAATGATTCCCTATAATAGTTACCAAAAGATAAGCCCACTAGAACGCCATTCACCACTTTGGAGGAATTATTGCAAGTGTGAGGGAAAAACTCAAGGGAAATCAATAAGGCTGAAAAGCCCAATTGACAACCTGAGGATAAAAAACCCTCAGTGAAAGGAACTCTCTCAGTGAACCGATCCCAAGGTAACTGACCTAGACATGACTCATGTAGACCTATTACATTATTAACCCACGCAGGGGTGCGAAAATTCCAATTACAAAAAGAAGTGTTGGGGCTAAACATGCCCTGTAGAACCAAAAGTCTTCAACAAATTTGCATCTGATGATGCATCTCTTCATGGCACATGGAGTTGACCACTTATGTTGGAGAGGCAGTCAACACGACGCAAGGATCCTTCTTTGCCTCTGATACCTTGGACTGTAGCATGTCGTCCTTGGTAGATGCCAACTTAATTATCTCATCAAGCACGTCGTCTTTGGAAGACACCAGTAAATACTCTTCTATGTTGAATTTGTTTTCGAATGGCTCGAAGTTCACAATACACAATGAGAGAATCTTCCTATTAATAGAAAAAGTTGTTGTCTGAAACGAGGTGTAGAGCTCTCTTGTCTCAATCTCTACTACTTTTTCCATTGAACCTACCTAATAAAAGGCTTCATTTGGACTTTGTGAGGATGGTAAGGCTCAACAAAAATTTCATACAATGGCCTGTAAACAAATTAATTGCAAATTCAAGGAAGATGAGACAACTCACATTGAGGTAACTTCATGGTATTAAAGATAGTTGGAACAACTTTGGGGTCTCCATTATGGCAGATGATTAGATGATATCAATCAACAATCTCTTATAAATATATTGGTCTCTAGCATGAGTGGGTGATGTTTTTAAAATATCAAAACACTACCATGAAGGACACGGATGGCGTATTATTGATGAACCTCTTCAAAGAGGCAATTGAGGTGGAAAGGGAAAATGTTGTCCAAGTTATTACAGATAGTGAATGTAATAGTAGGGTGGTGATTTGTGGGTGGGTTTTTCAATTCTTTATTCTCTAACAAGTGTAAGTGGTTAAAGTCAAATCCATGGGGGAACAAGGCAATGACATTCTAAAGTGTCAAGGGTGTAGTCACAAATTGCATGGTAAGGAGATTGTGTAAAGAATGTCTATCAGATGTTAGGTTCTTTGCTAATTTGCATGGACTACATGTGTTGAAGTTTGTTGCTTCTCCACATGGTGGTGTGTTAAAAGCATGCATTATAAACGAAGTTATCAAAAACTATGTGTTACTCCCTTTCTCACCTATGGGTAACTAGAGGAGATCATGTCTCATGGCCTGCAATGAAGACAATGATTCTGATGATGATGATGATGATCAACATTCTCCACAGCTAGCATCCCCCCAGATGCCTCATTCCTCATCAACATAGCTCATCACACTTGATCAACATGGTTCATTGGAAGATGGTGGTCCAACACATTATGAGGTACATTAGTTCTTGTTTGATATAAAGTGTCATATTTAATGCTTTTGGCATGTGAGTGAGGATCATGGGTTGAAGTTGTGTAATGAATCATAAGCTTAGAAGTTATTCTGTTTTCCTTGTTTCACCTTGGTGGCCATCTTTAGTATCCTAGTCCCGTGTTGTCACTCTTGGGGAATAGGAGTACTACTGGGAAGCTTTGATAAGGGTAACGTACCGTTCCCCCCCATACTTAACACTTTCCATCCTGGGGCCTTCTGCAGTGTAATAAACTTCGATATGGCTGTTACATGTACACCAAAAAGGCTCGTGGTTCATCCTTCTATGAGAAGAAGGGATAGAATGTCGAGGTTGATGCAGTGGCTAGAAAAAATGAATAAGAAAAAGAAAAAATATTGTAAAAGAAAGAAGAAATGTGGGATAATGAATGGGCAACTTTAAAAGTGCTTGAAACCTGAAAAAGGGGACTTGCAATGCATAAAATGAATATCAAAAGGCAAGAAAGGGGTTTGGAATACACACATTGTTGAGGAAAGGGTATCTCAAGCAACAAGCGCTCCCTTTGCAAAGGCACTCATGGAAATGGACAAAGCATGGTACCTTGCATGTTAATGACTCCATCACCATGAAGTAAGCCCAACATGCTTTTATTTACCATATTTACACTTAGATAGGTTTCTTGGGAAATATCCCTCTACCTGGGTACTGGCACACCTAATAGGGTCTTTTGATGGTCCTCCCATACTTAAACTTGTCAAATTGCATAAAGTCTTGAGCTAATGTGAAGTTTGAAGGGTATATCTAATGTGAATTGCTCATGTGTCTCTTGTATTAAGTGATGGCTTACTTTATATGATTCTAAGTACTCTTGAACCTTGTGATTATTGGTCTTACTTGATTCTATGGATTTGACTGACTTGCCATGGTCTTTTGGAGGACATCCTTATGATTTCACCCAGGGCATTGTGCATTTCATACAAGACATAACATGTATGATGCAAAGCATTGGGTCATATGATGACTTGACACATTCAGATACATCCTCTCACACCTCCTGGACCCTGAACGATGAACAAATGGGCTCTCATTTTGCAACTATGGTCATATTGGTTGACAGATAGGCAGGAAGCCCACATCTTGGACAGTGTACCCCAGAGCTTGTTAGACACTTGATGGAGGGCGTTGCACTTTCACATGATTGAACATCCTTCAGAGAGGTGATGCACCTTCATTCCACCTTTGGACATTGACCTTTTCACCTTGGATGTTGAGCATATGGATGATGACGTCATGTAGTATGATGCTTTCATGATGATTTGGGCTTGCTTGCCATTGGGGCACCACTTTGATGATGATTTGAGGTCCTTTGACGATGGGACATGAGATTTGATGAGGAGGTGTCACCTTCCACCATGCTTGTGCCTTTTTGATGATGAGACATGGCCTTTGGAGGCCCTTGCACCCTTCTAGAGCATGACCTCACCCTTGTTGTGGTTTCCTACACCCACACGTGTGATCTTGGAGGAGACATTTTGGTGTATTAGCATGTATTATTACTCTTTGAGGTTATTTGAGGGGCCAACCTTGACCTATCTCACTTGTATCGTGGGCGTTTTATGTTTTTAGGGACTTTGAGGATTTGTAGTGCTACGGTTGGCTCATATGAAGAGACTAGTGCTACCTCATTTGCAAATCATAACTCACCACTTAGAGAATCATTACTACTTGTCTTCTTCTCTTCTTATCTCATCATGGAGCTCTTCTATGCACTTTTGGAGTGATATTGTGGATACCTTCTCTTGTTATGGTGGATTTTTCATGAAACTAGGGTTTCCTCATGCATAGAGACTTGGCTAGTAAGTGCTCTTTTCAAGTTCAAGTGTTTGTTCTTGGCATATTTTGATGAATGCTCTATTAGATTGGATTGCATGTTATCCTTGTTTTCCTTGAATAATTTTGTTGAAACCTTAAAAATCAAGATTGGTTATCCCCTTCCCTTGTTTTATCTACCTTAATTTTGTTGAAGCATACAAGGTCAAGATTATGGATTGTGAGAGGACATCCGCCTAACCTTGTCTTTGAGGTTGAAACTTAGGGTTTATGAGAGGATAAACCTTAGGGTTTGGCCTAGCTTCCACCTAATATCATTGCTAGACGCTAGAGAAGAAGTGGGATGACACCTAGGGTTTATGAGAAGATAAACCCTAGGGTTTCTTTCCTAGAAGTTTGAACCTAGGCTTATGAGGGGATAATTCTAGGATTTCAAACCTTCAAGTCTTCTCTTGCATTTAGCCTCCATTGAAGGTGTTGCTTGACTCCATTTGCCCAAGGAGAGAAAACGATACTAGTTTTTTTCTTACAAGTGATACAAAACCTTAATTAATACTCTCTCTCTTAAAAGCAACTTGTTAATTAGATACTTCATTGCATTTTCATGCTCATAATAACTCAACACTTTGCATTCCAAGCCATTTACTTGCTGCTGTTATAAACGTTTTCTACAGCCATTAGGGCTTGAGCATATTGCTGATAACTAACATAGATTCATGCTCTTAACCTCATGCAACTATTGGTGGATAATTTGTAAGTGTTTCTATTGTTATTAGACATATTTTCATCCATTTATTTACTGATTTAGAGCTGATATATTATTGCTGTTATAAAACTGTTATACACTGAAATGTACTACTCCTTACTGCAAGTTTTATTGCAGCAACACTTTTTCTTTGATAGCTAGTGCTTTGGGACTCATTATTCTTTCCTTAGACTTGGTATTTTTCATTGAATGCTTTGGAACACTTCTCACACACACGCACTATCAATTGCCTTGTCTAAACTCATCCTAACATTGCCTTTTCTCCTAGATCTAGCCTATCTCACCAAGTGACCAAGATAGGGGGCCGGAGACTTGCCTTTAGCTTGCTACAGGATCCCTTGATCTCACAAGGGAAACCTCCCTTGTGTTGGATCCTCGTCCATCACTAAAATGAGGGAAGTACATGCCTAGGTGATAGTGGCAATTACTTCCAATTGTTACGCAAGTTTAGCATCTTGCGAAGGCTTTGCACAAGTGCTAGATTTTGTGATAACACTATGCAAAGGAGTATTTCTGTTGCTTTTCTTGCTTCCCTCTCAAAATTAGGACAATGGGAGTTTTTGTATATAGTGATTGTTTGCTTGCTAAGGATTGAACAGAGGAGGGTGTTAGCCTTTAAGATGAACATACTTCCATCTATAAGCATCTTTTATATGGCAAAATAACCATTCTAGTGGTCTAAGTTTTAAACCTGTGAATTAAAGCAATTGATATAGATTCTTAAGCAAGACAGAAATTAATCAATGGCTCATTCACATAGTACACAAAGATTTATACCGGAAACCCTCAACCAGGAAAACCTTTCTTATATTCCTTATCTCGAATTTCACCATTCACTATAAGATATATATACAATGTTTTTAGGTATTCCGTAGATACCAAAACCCTAATCCCTTAATCTGGGATTAATTTACAAAACCGCTAAAAATAACAAAAACCACCCAAAAAAAAATTCCGGGGCGCTGCCCCGAACCCCGTCGGCCTCGGGCTACCACCCATTGCCAAACATTGCGTGTAACCAGGGGGGGCATACCTGCACCCCCCTGGGACCCCCCTAGGAAAGCGCCTAGCGCACACAGTTATCATATTTGACGCGCCCACACACACACATGCAAAGAATATAACACATACTCAACATTCTCCCACTTGTTGTTTTCTTTGCATCCAGGGGTCCAGGGGATTATATAGTCAACAATC
>ML866444.1:9790-31348 GCA_009831015.1 Picea engelmannii | reverse complement strand
TTGGATCTCGAAATGCACCTCTTTGATTATATGATCTACCTTTACCAACACCATAATATTTGGATGGTAGGTTGTTATAATAAGGGTGCATGTTCTCGAAAAAATCCACATAGATGAATCTCACAAAATAATATGGAACCTCATCATTACCTAGAATTCTACCATATGCTGTCAAGAATCCATCATAAATATGGGAAACAATGTGAGGGTGCTTGAAATATTTCACCTTCAACATCGATCGCTTTGGTCCTTGCTTAAAATTGAACATTGATTTTTCCTTCTCTTTTGACACCCTTTTCTCTTGTTTAGGACATTTATCAAGGCCCATCACCTATTTCTTGCATATTCTCATCAAATCAACAAAACCATTGGTCATTTTCCCAAGGTTCTTGTATACATCAATGAAGTTCCCTAAAGAATGCAAAACAATATCCAAGTTTTGTTTTCTCTCTGTAGGGAGGTCCATTTGATCAAGATCATGCTTCAACTTGTCATGGTTGATTTTTCAATGTTGAAAGGTCATATATTCAACCTCGTCTTCCCAAGGAATATCCTCACCAATGTATGAGGTATAGCTGGTGATACGGGTGTAATATTTATTTTGTTGAAAATAATCCCCTTGTTCACCCTCACACTCACCCTCCACTTGAAATTCACCCTCTACTTCATTATTGTCCCTACCAGAAGTTGAATCCTATACACATTTAGAAACATTTGTATATATTTAGGAAAATGCATAATGACATATATACACATGTCCATTTGCACAAATGATTTATATAAAAACATAAAAAAATAAAATAAATTTACCGGCAATAGGTTGTTGATGTGATTGAGGTTGTTGTACATTGGTTGACATAGTAGACTATTCCTCAAAGAGTCTTTCCCCATGATAATGAGTAGAAAATAATCACAATTATCCATCATGCAATCGATGAAATTGAGAACCACCTGCAGATAGATGTGCACTCTCTCGTGAAGCCCTTTCTTGTGATATACTAAATGATGCATCTAAAAAGAAATTTATCAAGTACAATTAGTTTTATCAATTTCAAAAATTATGCATGCACAATTTAACATGTGCATATAAGCATACATGTACCTTGATCTCCAGCCTGACTAGATCTAAATGAATTTAATCGTCGTCCAGACTAACTAGATCTCCTTGTTTCACTAGACGCCTTGCATGACTAGTTGCCCTTGTTTGACTAGGGTTCCCTATACTCCTTTTATTGGATAGACTAGATCATTTGTGAGGCATAATTGGAGACTCACATCACAACAAATCCTCTCGATCTATATATATTATATATGTGTACCAAGATGAAAATTGACAATTGAAAATATTTTAATACATCAATTAACTTTATTTTTATACATCATATAAAAAATTGTATTTCTTCCACATCCTAAGAATAAATTACATTAAAGTATGAAGTTTAAGTGCATGCATATTCATTGGGTTTTGGTCTAGAGGTTGAAAATGAATGTTTCCATGTTAACGACCCAAGTTCAAACCTAGATGGGAATAGAGCGTTAAACATTAAGTTCTTGACTAAGCTTAATGATGTTCCATCATCTCGACAATGGGGATTCTAAAAAGGCATCACAATTTAACCATGGTAAAAGTATCATTTTCCCATGATAAAGGTAGTTAATCTCTCTTATGCCACTAAAACATAGATCTATAGGATAATGTTGAGAAATGAAAATACATGGTGGATAAAGGCTCTTCACAAAAACACATTTCCTCCCAAGTGACAAAAGAATATGCTTGGATTGTACAAACCAAACCAATAAAAACAATTTCATTCTTAGTCTGGCGGCTATTCATATCGAAATTCCAAAGTGCCAATTCTAATTTTATTAGTATACTAAGAAAGGTATAGAGCCTAAAATTTTGAAGAGTCATGTAAGAAAGTTCATGTTTCCATTCGAGTAGACCCATCAATCAAACACACCAAGAAACATCTCCCTAAAGTGTAGAAGCATTAATTGAAAATGAAACTAACCTATGAAGAGATAAAGGAAACATTAATTTCTTGGTTGAACATTTTGAGTGTCTATGCTAATGAAGAGAATGATGAGTAAATTATTAAGTTATTTGATAAACTATTTATTTTTCTCTTCCTTTTTGGTGAATTGTAGAACTTTCCAAAAAGGGGATGCTTGGTGGTGGAAAGTTTTGTGGAATATTAAGAATACTCTTAAGACAAAGGTGTATATGTGGTTAGTTTTTATGAATGAATCATTAACATAGGTATATGCCACACTTTCAATGTGCATACCAAGTTAGATCAATATTTGAAGGCATAAAAATACGCTCAAAGGTTCAAAAATATAATATTGTGAATCATACTCCAATTAAATAATTAGGATGCTAGGGGAATTCACATGGTACTATCCAAGAGAAATTATTTGTATGTGGAAAAATGGGTAGTTTATTTATGAGTACAATTCTTATCAATTTAATTTCAAAGTAGGATAATGTGGTGAGTAAGGGGGGTTCTAAAATCTATGTTGATTTGATGGCTCTAAATATCTATTGAATTTGGTAGCAAATAAGGATCTATATCTCTAACAAATGTAGGTTCTTGGGGACTTTAATGTGGTAGTAAATTGGATAAGTAGCTTTAAATGTTGGTGTTGATGAAGAGAATGATGAGTAAATTATTAAAGTTATTGGATCAACCATTTGTTACAAGGATGAGTAAGAAAATAACCAAATCATTGGCACATTATTAAACTCATTCATTGGTAATAGTAATGCAAAGGAATGGTCACATTCTAGGATGTCTATTTAAATGTAGGATTTCAACATTGAGTACAGTTCAATCCAATTTCTTTTCAAACTGTTTTTCATATGTTTCTAGTAATGGTAGGAACTTCGACCTAATATAGACCTTAATATTTTTTATATCCCAAATGATTATGAGGTTAACTATAGGGGAGTGGCCTTGACCATAAGTTCAAGGAAGTTTCCACTAGGATTTCCATTCTCATATATGTCATGAGTAGTTAAGACAAAATTAAAAGGACAACACAAATTACCAAGCCTCTAATTCTTCATGGATTAACTTGTAAAATTATTGCAACTTAGAAATTCTTAGTAATAATGTAACTAAAAAATAAGGTAATAATGTAAGTGCAAGGTGACATATGTCAATGATGAGTCAAAAAGGGAAGATAATACAACAAGCCTTTTGGAGCATGAGTGGGGAAAATAGGTGAAATATGAGAGGAATGTGTCAGTTTATTGGAAGGGATTTGTAGTTGCAAGTTATGGAATGTAACGAAATAAAGGTGAAATATGAGGAAAGCGAACAAGGGAATGGTGATTAGCCCTAACTAGTGGGATGTCATCTCTAATAAAATATTGAGGGGGTTTGGTTGTTATTGATGTTGCTACACAAGGATGTATTATTGATGCTAAGTGGGTGGTGAGATGTATTGAAGGCTCTATGACTTTAAAGGATATCCACAAGAATGGACCATATATTCACAAAAATATACTTCTACATCAAGATGAGGTGCAACACTATAGAAGATTACCTAAATTATGAATTTGTTTTACATTAGGTGTATGGTCATAAACAAAGCACCAATATGATAATACCAAGTTAGAAAATTATGCAGTTGACAATTTAGCTTTAATGATTTTAACTTATTATCCTACCACATACATTTGTCATCAAATTTTATTATAAGGAACTCAAAGGGTTCCTAATCATGAAGATTAACCCAACACTCAATACTCATGGCAAGCTTATGAGATTTCATAGTTTCATAAAAACATTTGATTATGTAGTTGAGCATAACCAAGGAAATGGTATTTCTCTTATCAATCAATGGAGATGATATTTGATAGCCTATTACATAATTCATAAAGGTGAATGCTCTCATTCAAAATATGAATTAGAGTGCTCAAGACCAAAAAAATTGTGGGCTCATCTTCTAAGACTTATTAGAGTACTACCATATCCCATTATCTAGTAAATCTAGTTTAGGTATGACTGATAACAATGCACCATAGAGCCATGATAGGAATTAGCTAATAAATCACCCAATAACATACTATTTGTTGTTCCTGAGATTAAACTTAAGGCTCAAAGCATAATGTCAGGCATCATGAATGTAAGGAATGTTTTGTTTTAAGAGTGTTTTTTCTTCCGTTAGTTATGTAAGAATTTAAATCCTCAAATGAAATTAATAACTGAATAGAACAGAGGCCATGTTTCATCGTCTGAGTCAATTAATCAAATTGAGTGGTGATGGAGAAAATTACAAAACTATTAAACACGCTAAGGCATCAATGAAAGAAGAATCTTACCTTGTTTATAGTAGAAGAAAGAGTGGAATGCAACCCTGAAAGGATATATGATATAGTGATCTAGGTAGCTTACAAGTCTTGTATTTGTTGATAGCAAATACATAGAAAAACCTGCTTGCTTATCAAATAACTAAATTAAATATGATTACAGTAGATGTTATACTAAATTTCAATCATTCACTTATCAAGGAGTAACATAAAGAAAACCGGAAATATGAAATACAAGAAGAGCACATAACTCAAACTGCACAAAATTTGGAATCCCTGACTGTGCTTATATTAATACTCACAAAGGATGAGTTTTCTTAGTTACAATACGACAAGAAGCGGCCTTTGGTCATTCTTCTAAATATGTATTTATACAAAAGGTTCTCAACCCTAAACGGTTGGAATTCTCCTTATTTCTAAAATAGTAAAGGTTACAAAATGTGAAATCTGAAACGCTTTACCATGCTGGCAAAGGCAGTTTTATTTCATGTTGTCTAGCTCAGAAACATATATCCTCTAATCATGATCTGTATGGATGTTGTGTACATATTACCTCATTGGTTCTCATAGGTGTTTCCTTTTCCTTTCTCAATACATTTAACACATTTGCTCACAAATTGTACCACCAACCTAGAGGGTTCTGTTAAGTCATTTGCCTCAAAGGCATATAATTTATTTTTGAATTGAGGCAATCTATTTTCCATTCTTTTATCCTATGAAGCTATAGACTGTAGCTGCAAATTGGGCTTCACTAGCCATCTATTTATCTGAGTAATATCAATCTACTTTAATTGTAATATTTTGACCTGAGCCTCTTCCATGTTTGTCTTAATGTTAAGTTTATGCTTCGCTATATCAACTTGTCCTAGTACTTCAGAGATACTATCTTTTCTGAAGCCTAATGACTCTTTGTTGAGTGAATGAAAAGATTATTCACAATCCTCCTTCATTTCCTTATCCATTCTTTTACTTTCAGCTATGTTAGTTTCCCAGGTATTCAATATTATATCGCCTCTGATTTTCTACGAAACAGACAAATTGGAAACCATAGATACCCCTTCTCTTGCCGAATACAAAACTGGTTCTTGGAAATTGGTCCTTTAAACAAATGTTATCTAAGGATTCATTTACCACTTGAAAATGGTTTTGGATAGCTTCCACCTTATTTAAAAGGCTTTTCTCCACTGATTCTAGTTCCTTATGTACCTCTAGAGTTTGGGTTTGGAAATTTGATATATCCACTACTACTTTTTTAGTTAAGCCTACCTTTGCTTACAGCTATCTGACTAATTCATTGCTTGTTTGTGAATTTTTCTGCATCTCATCAAGACTGTATTTGAGCTGCTAGATTTCTTGTCTATCACTGGCTCTAATCTACTCGAAATCGTTGTTGGTCTCACTCTTAAAATTCTTTTCCACCATTTTCACTTGATTTTGCAATTGACTTATCAACATATCTTTCTGCTTCAACTTCTCTTTTAGGTTGCTCACTGAAAATTGGTTTGTTGTCGCAAAAAATCCTAGCAAGAATGCGACCTCTGTAGCGAAGTCTTCTTCCTCTAAGGCCTGCCCATCTAATAACATCCTGTGCTTCTTGACAGTCGCACCATCCCTTTGGTGCATTTCTATTCTTACTACCGCCCTTCTTTTTTTGCTGAAGAAGAATTCCAAAGGAGGTATCTCTTATGCTTAAATAGGTGTAAGGTATCCTATGAATACAACTTTGGCCATCGGATTCCCTCTACTGAACTGTAGAGGTGTGACATATTGGATAGGACTGCCTATCTCTGTGGATGGTTGCTTCTCGGCTATGTCAGTTGTTGGTTTACCCTATATGGACTATGGATTTTCTTTTTCCTTATTTATCAAGGCCTCAATTTCCTCCAAATTTTCTCGAGTGTCCTATCCACTATAGCTCCCTGTTTCTATCCCTTGGTTCTCCATTTGCTGTGTGGTTGGGGGCGTCATGGTTTCCCCTTGCAATACTTTGGGGAGGTTATTTCTCTGATTCTTTTGGAAGTTATAAAACTCAACCAATTTATCTGGCGCCAGAGCTTGAACTCGGTTCAAGACCTCCTTATAGGACCTTGCTCCTCGTAATATTTTCTCTTGAGGAGAATCTTCACGTTCATATATTTTCTCTTGAGGAGAATCTTCACATTCATATATTTTCAATTTGCAGAGGTCCATGTGATTACCTATGATCGTCCGTGGATCGTGCTTCTTAAATTCAATATTGACCAACTTGATTTCTTCCAGGGTCACGACTTCTACTTTCGAATGGTCGAAGTCCAGCAGAGAAAACAAACCAATTTGCATGGGAAAAATGGGCCATACCTTCTTTTGTACTACTTTCATCTCCTTACTAATTCCCCCATGCATAGTTTGATGTGAAACTTTGCAACACACCATTCTATATGGTAAAAATTGAGGCAGAGCATGTGGAGGATTTGAACAATCGAAAACCCTAATATAGGAGAAATTCTCTTCAATGTACCAGTCTGTTATCTTGCCCAGATTTGTCACAATTTTGTTAGAAATCTTGGGAGGTGGGTATCCATATATAGCGATATCCATCGGCACCACCACCCAATTGCAGATTTCATAGAAAAATTATTTCGCCTTGTCCTCCCAAAGTATCGAATGATAAATATCTATGGGTTCAACACTAGTTGGAGTCCAACTGCATCCCATCAGAGGAAAAGGTGTCATAAAACAGATGGTGTCCATGATATAAGCTGACATGAAAAACTGGGTCAGTTTCCCCTTGGATTTTAGTGACTGATTTCTTGTAATCTCTTGAACCAAATTGTCTAAAAATATATTGGCCTAATCAAAAGAATATCCCTCTGCTACTGTGTGCATAATAGGCACCCAAGGTAAAATGGGTTGTGTTTTCCTTCCCGTAGAGTCTACACATCATCATTTCTATATTCATTATGTGAGGTTCTAGTGAGGAAACTGTGTATATTCCATGGGAATCAACTCTTAACTTATTGAGGTGAGAGTACCAATCCTTAATTAAATTGGGAAGGTTTTTTCCATATTGGGCACATTCCTTCTTTTCAAAGTCTACTAGGAAACTAGCACTGTAAATAAAATTTGGTGTTGTAGACAATTTGTACATCACCTGTAGATGTTATGGCTGGAAAGACCCAACTGTGACCTTTTGTGAACTGAAGATGGTCCTGGTCGGGATATCAATGTTCTCCAACACCCAACTGATCATATCATTGTAAGGAAGAAGTCTAGGCCTCGTCGCTATCTTATGTAGCTCTAATTGGGCAACAATTTTGTATTTGGTAGCTAGGGCCTCTATCTCATCATCACCTGAGTCATCTGGGCAATTGACCAATTCATACTGTAGAATATTTAATACTTGCATCCAAGATTTAATGATGTCTATGCTTCTAGGCGAAGTGTCAGAAAGGATATATGTATTTGGGATCGATCCTTCACTAGAACCTTTAGTTTCTTTTCGAGGAGCCATGGTATCAGGCCTCAGAACTCTGCTATCTATCATAGGAAATGCACAAATTTCATTACCTTGAAAACTTACTACTCAGTAAAAACACACAATGAAATTCGAAATTCAATATCCTTTTCCTTTAATTGTTTTACCAATACTTCTACTGACGGAGCATTTAATTTCCTTAATGAATAATATTTAGGTAGTGGTCTAAGATCTCATTTGGAATGATTGTCGTAAATCAATTATTAATGTCATTAAATTTCGGGAAAAACACAGATGAAATTTGAATTTATCTGAGTCATTTTTCAGCGAAGGATTAATTACATGATAATCATCATTAATGTATCAAGTAATCACACTTATCGTTAAGTAAATTTTGGAGTTTCGGATATTGAGATATCCTATAATGTTTCAAGGTACAACTTCCGAAACGCAAAATCACGATGTGATTAGTTAAATTTTAATCATGTTTAACCCTTTTAAATAATCATGATTAACCTAAGACAGTTTCATGATTTCAGACATCGGGACTTTGATAATTGCTCAAGGCAGGATCCCCGAAACATGAAATCATGATATGATTAATTAATCATTAATCATTTTTAATTATTAATTAATCCGATTTAAATAATTAAGACATTTTCGCGATTTCAGATATCAGGATTTTGGAGTTACTACATGTTGAACTGTCTATATCACAAAACTCTGAAACCTAAAATTTCAAAAATAGCCATTAGTGATTTGACTCTTTAATGAGTAGGCGGCTCCATAACATTTAAGAGCTCAGGCTCGTTCGATTAGGTGAAACATTTCATCAACGATGAAACTTAAGCGTGCATTGTTTTTATTTGAACGAGAATGGAAACTATTAAAGTCTAAAGTTTTATAAATATATGTGTGTTCCAACATAGGATCCATCTAGGGATCTCGTCTCCCTACGAGACGTAAAAGAATAGTAGACCAAGTAGCCTTTATTGGGTAAATGGAGTCATTATTGCATTTCTGTGAAACACAATATGAAAAAGGACACACATAAGGACTTTGGAATTTATCCATATCTCCGAAAACTTTCAAAAATTAATCATTCATCGATCTCAAGTTTAGGCTTATTAATGGATTCCTTTTCTTAAAACTGATTTCAAATTTGCCTGAGATAATCAAAATAACCTTAACCGATTTATTAGATTCTGTTCGATTTTGTTCGCATCAAGGCAAAGTAATTTTAATGTTTTAATTAGGGAGTACCATGTTGGCTTAGAATGTAGATCTAGTTGAAAACGAACTAGTTACCAGAGTACATTATAATATATGTATAATAACCTTGCAGATTTCATAGACATTTCTTCATTGCCAGTGAGCTTGTTCAGTACCCCGGTGAAGTTATCTAATTCCCATATTGAATTTTCTTTCACCAATTCAATTAGTAACTTCGCATTTAAATGTTGATATGAGGGCAATAATTTAATGAATTTCCTTTCATCATCTCCTTTTTTTGTGTGGAACTAGATGGGGGCAATCATTTTATGAATTTCCTTTCATCATCTATCTTATATTTTTAAAACATGAAGTGGGGGAAATCAATTTGTATATAATATACCAGGGATGATATCTATTTATAATTTAGCAATAGAGGTCTATTAACTCACTTTGATTACTCTGGACTAATCATCTTCTGACCTTCAAAACACCTTCGCTTATAGGGAAGTTTTCACGGGGATCTTTTATTTTCCAAAGACTTTCCTTTAAGCGAAACTAATCAGTTTAAATCTACTAGAAAATATAAAGTAGTTAGGATTAGTCCAAACATGCTTTCTTTCACTTAAATTCATAGGAACCATAAGGATTATTTGCCTATTCTCATGTTGAAAACTTGTTTCTGAGCTCTCAGAGTTAAGGTGAAGGACTTTTTCCTCCATGAATATCAAGAAAATATATTTAGAATCACAAGAAAATATAGCTTGAGTATAAGCAGGAAAAACAGAACGAGGATTTAAATGTTTTATTGTGCACACGGTCACTCCCATGCGAGTTTGTTTATTGATTCTCAAATTCTTTTCTTTAAGTTCTTTTTATTGCTTATTCTCTTATTATAGATTTTATTTCATTTTTTTAATTTTGAATTTATTTTATTTTTTAATCTTATTTTATCCAGAGAAAACTCTTGAGAATTAAACCGTAATTTTATATTCCTCTGGTTGTAGATTAGGTGACAATATTTGTACAGATGAAACTTCTGTCATACCTAGTGATATCTCCTTGAAAATTTAACTTGGGTCAGTAGGGCAGAAGCTCATACCTCATATTTTCTCTATATTTTCAACCAAATAAATTATCTATTTCTCACCGGTTTCGAGAGAAAGTCAATGTTTTGAAACGTGAGCATCGATTTCTGATACAACTTATCTCTCGACTATCAACAAGTATCCTACAATGAAAATAAACATGAGATATGTCAGGAACTTCTGTAGATCAGAACTCTATGCGTTACTTATTTTTATACTTTTGTTTTTATGAAATCGACAAACCTATTTCTATTTACAATGAAAGTAAAAAATTACCGAAAAAACGAAAAATTGTAAACAAAAATATGAAAATCAAACCGGTATGTACAATGGGAGTTTGGAATTTGGTTACCGCATGAAATGCTTCAAGTAACGCCCATTGATAGGGGCGTTAAGGATTTTTTCATTGAGATTTTCTAACAAAAATGAATTATTTCCCTCAGAAGTTGTGACCTTGAAAGGTCCACACCAGATATCGTCAAATTTGTTCTGCTTTCCTAAGTCTTCCTTCCTGGCATTCCACTTTAAAACCAGGTCACTAGGGAGAAATTCCCTATCTTTATCTTTTTGGTCAAACAAGGCTTTCATGTTATCCTGATATTTATGGAGTCTCTCATCCACTTCAACCCTTTTTTGTTCGACTTCAATCAATTGCTTTATTCTTTTGGTGATGTCATTTGGCTCTTCCTTTGTGTCATGCCAGAGTTTTATTATGAGAAGAGAAAGATTTATGGGGAGAATCACATTGGTACTGTATACCATTTCAAAAGGGGACATTCCGATTGATTTCTTAGTGCCTATTCTATTAGCCCGCAAAGCATATTTCAAATGCACGTGCCGGGATTTCATATTTTCAGTCAACACTTTTTTAATTATGGTGATTAGGCTCTTGTTCGAGGACTCAACTAATCCATTGCCTTGAGAATAGTAGACTATGGAATGTCCTAGTACAATGTTTTACTTTTGAAAAAAACTTACCATAGCCATGGATTTGAAATCTTGGGAATTATCGGTAACTATCTTCCGAGGACATCCAAATATCGATAAAATGTTCTCTTCTAAGAAACTGATCACCACTGCATATATTGCATTTTGCGTCGGAATGGCCTCCACCCATTTAGTGAAATAGTCAGTAGTGGTGAAAATCCACTTATGTTGTGCGTTTGAATGTGGATAGATTTCATCGATGAAATCCAGACTTCATTGCTGAAATAGAGCTTTTGTTTTGATTGGGACCAAAGGTAATGCGGGAAGATTTTTCTTTCCTGAAAATAGTTGACAAGAGTTACATGCTCTAACTTTAACATTTACATCAGTGAATAATTTTGGCCAATAATATCCATCTCTCAGGATTTTATAGGTCGTTTCTCTCCATGCATGATGCCCTCCACACACCCCTTCATGAAACTCATTTATGACTCTCTCTATTGCAGACTATTAAACGACTCAATAAAAAGCCTAGAGGATCCTTCCAATACAATTGGTTATCCATGATACAATATTTTACTTCGTGCAATTTCAATGTTCTAGCTTTGGAAGGGTTCATACCACTTGGGCACTACAGAGTTAGAAGGTAAGAAGCTATGTCTTTATACCAGGTAGAGGAAGAGATTTTTTCTTGGATCTCAGTTGTAGGAATAGTAACATCAAATTCATCTATGTCTGGAAATATTTGTAAGCTTGTAGATGATTTATCCCAAGTGCTCGAAAATTTGATTCGGCTAATAGTTTAGCCAAGTCCTAACCTTTGAAAAGCTTGGTCGGTTTTACTTCTAGGTCAAATTATTGAATCTTGGCTAACCATCGGCCCCTTTTTCCATCACTATCTGGTTGAACTAATATGTCCTTGACACCATTGGTTGGTACATAGGAAATTATCTTAGAATGGAGCACATAAGTCCTGAAAGATTTGAGGGCTTTTACCATTGCATATGCTTGTTTTTCCAATATATCATATTTCAGTTTAGCATCTCATAGACTTTTACTAAAAAACTCTATTGGTTTCTCGAAACCTTCATCATTGTTTTGTAAGAGCACGACCGCGATAGTGTGTTCGAAGGCGAATGAGAAAATAAAAAATTCTTTCACATAATTTGGGCTGGCCAGCACTGGCGCTTCACCTATAACTTTATTGATGCGTTCAAATGACGCTTTGTCTTCGGTTGTCCATTTGACCTCGCTGTACTTTTTGAGCATATCTGTAATAAATTTTACAATTTCAAGGAAGTTTGGGATGAATCTTCTTAAAAAATATTTTTTCCTAAAAAATATGGTATTTCCTTTCTATTCCTAGGAATATTGATAGTATCTATAGCTTCAACCCTTTTCAGGTCGAGTTTGATTCCATCTCGAGATACTATATGCCCCAAGAGTTTACCTTCCTTCATTGCAAAGTGAGATTTCTTGGGATTCAGAGACAAACCGAATTTTTGACATTTCTCAAACATCTATTTGAAGTGTACCAGGTGCTCTGCGTCAAATTTAGAAAACACGGTTATATCAGCAAGATAAATGACAACAAATTTATCTCTTTCGCCGACAAAGGTGATGTCCATATCTCATTGGAAAGTGGCTCCTACGTTCATCAAACCGAATGACTTTTTATCATACATAAAGGTACTCCATGGGGTGGTGAACGTGGTTTTTTATTTATCATCCTTGTGGACTACGATTTGATTATAGCCTGAAAATCCATCAATCATAGACATTCTATTTGCTCCAACCACTTTTTCCAATACGTGATCCATTTTAGGTAATGGATAATTATCTTTGAGGGATGATCTGTTTAAGTTTTTGAAACACACACACAGTCTGATTTCACCATTTTTATTCCTGACCGGAACCAAATTGGCTACCCACTCGGAATACCTGACTGGAACAATGATTTTTTCATCTAGGAGATTTTTCACCTTCCTTTCTATTACAGGCAATAGTATAGGATTTATTTGTCTGAGCTTCTGCCTGAAAGATTTAATGCCATGTTTTAAGGGAATTTGTGTTCGATTACGGTGGTATCATAAGTTCTTAATTCATCATAAGACCAGGTGAAAACATCCTTGTACTGCTTAAGTAACTCGACATATTTTATTTTCATTTCTGGGGGAAGGTATTTAGATAATTTTACCAGCTTATGAGTTTCCTTGGTGCCTATATTACAATCTTCAACCTCTTCAGGTTGAGGCTGCAAAGTAGACTTTAAGGGAATGTCATCATGATCAAATAATATTTCAAAAGGAATGAGACCTTTAGGGATCTAATTATTTTTCAGTAACAACATACTGTGATTAGCGATCTTATCCTGGAAATCCTAAGGATCTTCCCCTTCCTGCATGATCCAAGCAGGGTCATTCTAATTTTCCTGATTAATATGTGTTTCAGAAAATTCATCCACCATTTCTAAGAATTGTCTGATTTGATCATCATCTTCGAAGACCTACCAGTGTTTGAAAATTGTTTGGTATCGAGGCTCTGTGCCTCATTTCTATGTGATACTTTAGTTTGAGGACAGTAGGAGGTACACACGTTGTTGTTGCTTTGGCCAATGAATCTGCCTGTTGATTTTCCATTCTGGGGATGTGATGAATATTAAACAATGAGAAAAAGTTCCCAATCAGATCCCAAGAATAATTTATGTATGACCTCAACCTTGGGTGTTTGGCCTGATACTGTTGCTTTATCTATTTTACAATTAATTCCGCATCACCACAAACTATCAGATTTTGAATTTTTAACTTCTTGGCAGCCTCTCATCCTAAGACCAGGGCTTTGTATTCTCATACATTATTGGTATAATCGATGTCCCACTGTAATATGTAGGATAAGGGAATAATGAATTCATCTCTGGGTGCCACAAAAAACACTCCAACTCCTGCTCCTTCACATGATGAAGAACCATCAAAATACATTTTCCAAACTCCAACACTATTTACATTTTTATTTGTCTTTTCTATTTTTTCTTTTTCTATACAATTTGCTTCTATACATTCATCTAAATCATCATCGAGAGATAATATACAGTTTCCTAAATCCTGATCAGTGACATAAACAGGGTAATTTTTTGGATTCTGTGAGTCACTTACAGTATATGCCAACCTTGTTTCTCTATACAAGCGAGTGAAATTTCCACCGAAGATCGGGATTGTAGCGTACATCATGTTGAGTTGAAGGGATCCTCCAAGTTTGGAACCCCAAGACTTGGATAACAACATGTCATACTTTGCAAGGATATCAACAACAACCACATCCATCAAAATACTTTTTACAAGAATCTGTGCAAGATTAACCACTATATATTTAATCATACCCATATATTTTACTTTTCTCGAATCAAAAGAATACAGATCTCTGTATGGTTTGGTAATTTCAAGTCCCAGTTTTTCCATAATAGCTTTGGGAATTACATTGTGGGAGGCTCTAGAATATAACATACAATTATGGAACAGATGATCATACACAGTCAACGTGATGTAGAAAGGAGCGACAAAATCTCTGGCATTTTCAAAATGCAGACCAAACATTATAGTCAGTTTATCATCTTCTAAATTTATAACATCTGCATGACTTTCAATATCCGAAAAATTTATCATTTTGGCAATCTGTTTACTATATGTAGGGTTTTTTTCTAGTTCAACTAGAGGTACATGGATCTTGATTTTATTAATTTCATTTTCTAGATTGAAACTCCTCATTGTCTTTTCGGCTTCTTTGGTTGGGATCTCTATCTCTGTTTTTTCTAATTTATTAGTTTTTGTTTCTTTCGTTTCGGTTGTCTTTGTTTTGACGGTCTTAATTTCCACTGCTTTTGTCTTGGCAGTCTGTGTTTCAACTTCTTTTGTCTTGGCAGTCTGCATTTCAACTACTGATTGAGCTGCCTCACTCACTTTACTTCTTGTCAATATATTCTTCGGTTGGGAAGTTATGACATTTCTATCTCTAGGCCTTAAATTATACTTATGTTGAAGCTAGGCCATTACATTGTCAGCGATTCCTTGATAAGTAGAATATTTTGCAATATTTATGCTATCATCATTAAAAGGGTATTCTTCGCCTAAAGACATTTCATAATCTTTCCTCATCAAATAAGGTTCTTGATCGTCATTGCTAATATTATTCATGTCTTCCTCTAACTCCTCAAAGTTTTGCATGTCATCTCCTCCTATAAAAATTTTCGTTTTTAAAGGGGGTCTGAATCTTTTGATATTCATTTTTTATTGGTCTTTGTTGCATTTGAGGATTAGGATTTCTTTTGAAATCTTTTCTGGCGAGATGATCTATTTTTGATTGGTCCATTTCCATCCTCGAGATTTTGTTTAATAATTCTTTAATTATTTTTTCCATGTCATCCATTTTGTCTTCCACAGGCCTACCAGATCCAGATGGTTTTGCTTGTTCTCTAAATCGTATGGTTTCCTTATTTCCCATTTCGGCTTTAGCTTTCAACTTTCCCGATGCCATCATATTTGATTCGATTTCTATATCATCGTCCTGCATTCTTGTGAGGTCTATAGATGTCCTTTCCCTCAACAGTAAGGCAAAGTCAGGCTCAAAAGCCCCAACGAAAGTCACTTTTCCTATAGGTTGGGAAGGTTTAACCTTAGCTGGAATTTTGTTATATAGTTTATTAAATCTCTGAGTGAATTCGAGAACTGTCTCTGATTTTTTCTTTCTTAAAGCTTTGAAATCAGTTAGATAATAAAGGTGATCTTTCCTCTCTCCCTATAATATACCATATATAAAATGTATGTAGAACATAAATAAAATGCTAGAAATGGTAGAATAACAACAATATAACCATAACAATCACCACAATAGCACTGAAATGATATAAGAACAACAACAAAAATAACACTTTGATTCTGAAAGAAATGTTCACAGGCCTCTTCGAGGGGGCAACCTCCAATTGAGCAACTCTCTATTACAATATTATACAAGCTAGGGTTCTCATACCCTCGACTCCTATTTATACTAAATATGTATATTAAAAGAAGCATCTAGAGGAAGCTCCTTCTAGAAATAGAAGCTTATATTAGGTCTTCTTACATCTGCCTTATTCTATTTTATTGAAAGGCCTTATTAATATTGACCTTTATTACATCTGAATATATTTTTCTACCTACGTACAGGTTAGGACCCTAACATGTCCGCCCCATTAAAATCAACCTTTTCCTCAAGGCTTGAGATGAGGAAATTGTTGCAGAATGGTAGTTGGTTCCCAAGTGGCATCTGCTGGAGTTGTATCTTTCAACTGGATTAGCACTTCCTTGATTGTTCTCTAACGTAGGCGATGCTCACGCTGGTCCAAAACTGCTTCTGGATGTAGCCAAATGGATCCTTCTTTAGCTAATTCGGGAAGGTTGGTTTGAATTTGGCACTTAGCTCCAATCACCTTTTTTAAGCATGAAACATGAAAAATAGGATGTATCTTCGAATGGATGGGCAAAGCTAACTGATAGGCTACTTGTCCCATGCGCTTGAGAACAGTATAAGGACCATAAAATTTGGGCGCTAGATTTTGAAAATGCTCGGCCTTGAGCGAAGTTTGCTTGTAAGGTTGCAGTCGAAGAAACACATGATCCCCTTCTACAAATTGACATTCAGAGCGACCTTGATCTGCGTGTTTCTTCATGAGATTTTGTGCCATGACCAAATTCTCTTTAAGGGTACAGAGAATAACCTCTCGAGCTGTAAGTATTTGGTCAATCGCCTGGACCTTCGAGGCACCCGGTAAGTATGAGAGAACTGAAGGTGGCTTATGTCCATATACCACTTTAAAAGGATTCATGCGTGTAGCTATATGGTATGAAGTGTTGTACCACCATTCAGCTAGGGGTAACCATTGAGCCCACTGATTTTTCTTTTCTGAGGAAAAACACCTCAAATATGTTTCCAAACACTTGTTGACAACTTTCGTTTGCTCATCAGTCTGGGGATGATAAGTTGTGCTAATATGCAATTTGGTGCCTTGTATCTTGAACAGTTCTTGCCAAAAATTGCTTGTGAAAGTTGGGTCACGATCACAAACAATAGAGTGTGGCATGCCATGAAGCTTGAAGACCTAATCCATGAAAATTTGAGCCACCGTGGATGCTGTAAATGGGTGTTGAAGGGCGCAAAAATGAGCATACTTGGAAAGGCGATCAAAAACCACCATGATGACTGATTTATTTCCCGATTTGGGTAAGATAGTAATAAAATCTATAGAGATATCCTTCCAAATAGCAAGTGGAATCGGGAGTGGTTGTAGTGTGCTCAGAGATTTGACTATTTCTCCCTTGTTGTGTTGACACACATCACATTCAGTGACAAAATTACGAATGTCCTGTTCCATACCATCCCAGAAAAAGGAACATTTGACCCTGTCATAGGTTTTGGTGAACCCAGAGTGCCCTGCTGTGGGTGTAGCATGAAGCTCAGAAAGTACTGTGGATTTAAGCTTTGATTGTTTACTTAAATAAAAATGACCTTTGTATCAAATTTCATTATGGATCCAAGAGTACCCTGGGGAAGCTAGAGCATTGGACTACAATTGTTGGATCAAATGAAAACTTTTGGGATCTTGTAGCCATTCTTGGCGAACAGCTTCCAGAGCCAATCTAGTACAATGAATGAAAGAGAAAAAAGGGATCCTTCATCTTCATATTTTTGGGAAAGTGCATCCATGACCACATTGTCTTTGTATTTCCTGTAAATGATCTCATAATCATATCCAAATATCTTCGTCACCCATTTTTATTGTTCTAGGGAGGAAATGCATTGTTCTAGAAAATACTTGAGGTTTTGATGGTCTGTCTTAATTTGGAAATGTTTCCCCAATAGATAAGTGCTCCATAGATCAACAACATGCAGAATAGCCAACATTTCATTTTCATCAATGTATTTTCCTAGATTTATTTCAGATAGTTGCTTGTTGGTAAAGGCCAAAGGTCGACCCTCTTGCATAAGGACAACACCAATTCCTTTCCCTAAGGCATCGTATTCCAACACAAAGGTATTTGTGAAATCGGGAAGGGAGAGGACTGGAGTGATGCACATGTCCATCTTCAAGGTTTGAAAATATTGAGAATCAGCTGGAGTCCAAGTGAAAGAGTTCTTTTTTAGGAGAGCAGTGAGAGGTGTTGCAATCTTCCCATAATTCTTAACAAACTTGCGATAATACCCTGTTAAGACCATAAATCCATGTAATCTCTTTAGAGTCTTTGGGTGAGGCCAGTCTTACATAGCTTCAATCTTTTTAGGATCCACCTTGATGCCATCCTTGCCAACCAGATGACCCAAGTATTCTACTTCTGAGGCACCAAAAGCACATTTAGATTGTTTCAAGAAAATTTTGTGCTGAGAGAGTAGATGGAGAACTCAATCCACATGAGCAAGATGGTCTATCCAAGTTTTTCTATAGATGAGGATATCATCAAAGAAAACTAAGACAAAATGGTGGAGAAAAGGATGGAAGACACGATTCATGAGGCTTTGGAAGGTGGAGGGGGCATTACACAAGACAAAGAGCATGACCAAAAAATCATAGTGGTCCTCATCAGTTCTAAAGGAAGTGTTGGTAATGTCTGCCTCTTTCATAAGTATGTAGTGGTAGACCGAATGAAGATCAAGTTTAGTGAAGAATTGGGTGCCACTCAAATCATCCAGGAGATCATCAATGACAAGAATGGGGAATTTGTCTTTGATGGTAAGTTTGTTGAGGGCACGAAAGTTAGGACACATTCGAAAAGAACCTTCTTTCTTCAGGACCATGACCACAGAAGAAGAGTAGGGTCTCTTACTAGGGCGGATAATGCCTGCATTAAGGAGTTCCTGGACCATTTTCTCAATTTCATTTTTTTGGGAAAAGGGGTGACGATACAGATGGATATTGGGAGGAAGGCTTCCGGGTATAAGGGGAATGGAATGATCATGAATACCATGGGAAGTAGGGAGTCCTTGGGGAGTGGAAAAGACCAATTGATTGTTTAGAAAGGATGGCTTGGAGGTCTTGTGGGACCGAGGGTGTCTATGTTGCTTGTATGGCATGGATTTGGGCGATAACACCAGAATGACCTTTTTTGAGCAACTTTTCCATGCGATGGGAAATAATGATCTCAGGTGAACCGACGGTGATGCCTTGGAACTTATATTGGTGGCCCACCTGATCTAATTGCATGGTTAAGTATTTAAAATCCATGATAATGGGACCCAAAGTCCTTAGCTAGTCTGCACCCAACACAATGTCACAACCTCCCATGTTGATAGCAAACATATGGGATTTCATGTGGTAGTCACCAATTTGGAGACACACATTTTCACAACACCCTCCACATTTCATGGAACCACCATTAGCAATCATGATTTGGAAATTATTGACGGGATGGATGTAGCAATGAGTTTCTTGGGCAATGCAGTGATGAATAAAATTATGGGTGCTGCCACTATCAACCAGAATGGTGACCTTCTGATGCTTGATGTAATCGATTAGCTTGAGGGTTTGGGGAGTGGAGAAGCTAGTGAGAGCATTGAGGGAAATTATTGGTTCTACTTCGGGAGGGTTTGAGGGAGGGGTTATGTCAGTGGATTCAGGTGACTCAAACACAAGGGGAGTTTCTACATCCTCTTCAGAAATATCCTCAGAGATGGACATAAAAATATTTTGTTCTTTAAACTTGTGGCCCGGGAAATATTTATCATCACAGTTATAACAAAGGCCTTTGAGTTGGCATTCATCCATTTCATCCCTGGTCAATTTTCAGATCTTTAGTGGAGCATAGGGGGTAGTGGGATTTATTGGTTTAGGGCGAGGGCTAAAGGAGGGTTTTTGGTTTTGAGAAGATACAACCTGTTGTGCTTCTTTATCTCTTTTAGTCGCCTCTGCCCAACTATGAGGCTGATCCATGAGGACATGGGTCTGAATCTCATCCTTGAGGCCACTGATAAAACACTCTCAAAAAAAGGCATTAAACATGCCCTCTGTTCTAAAAGATAGGCACTCAAAGGAAACTATAAAGTCTTCCATTGTTCCTAATTGTTTCAACTTTGTCAAATGGCCCAAATGGTTGGTATCAGTGTCAAAGAGTTCATAAAGATCTGCCACAAAGTGTGTCCAAGAAATATACCCTTGATAAGAATTTTTTCTCCATTGCCACCATTGCCAACGTTCTTGATCTATATGGAGAACACCATACCGAAGTTTGGCCAAGTCATCTATAATGTCGTATAAAGAGAAATAATGTTCCATTTGGGTTACCCAACCAGTGGGGTCTGAGCCATCAAATTTGGTCACATCCACCCACGGAAGGCGTAGGTCACGTTAAAAGTGATGGTTCTAAAAGTTATGGGAGTGAGAGGAATGGTCACCTTCAGTATGTGGAGGTGAGGAAGAGGAATGGTTATCTATAGGGATATGCAGTTTGGTGCAGAGTGCTGAAAAGACAAATTCAAGCTGGGTGGTGAGGTCTTGTTTGATTTCCTCCATTGAGGACTGCATGGTTGTATTGATGGTGGAAAAATTGGCACTGAGTTGTTTCACTTCTTGTTGGGTCTCGATGAGACCAAATTGCAAGATGTTGAAGCGATCTTCCAAGTCTTGGCTACGGGTATGGGCCATGAAGATGGGGAACTGAAAAGGGGAGGGTGGGGTCAAATATTTTGCCAAAAAATGATATGGATGAATGTGATAAGGGTGAAGATATGAATCCAATGGAATAGGTCTCTTGTAGAGTTATACTCTGGTCTGAAGAACACTGCAGTGATGAAATTCCCAAATGTTTATCTAGGAAGAAATGTGTAGTGATTTGGCAACCCGAACATAGTTGCGCAACAATAGATCTTGTCTGTTTTAATTTGTTTATGTTTCTATCCCCAAGGGTTAGGTATTCAAGGGTTCTACAAACAAGGGTTACCCTGTTCTATAGCTCTTTGATATACGTGTGGGGTCCAACAGTAGTACTCTGCCCAATATCTCAGGGCACTAACTAAGAAGGATAGACCATACCCTTAGCCGTACTACCCGACTACCCAAGTACTAGAGAGTATATTCTTGAGTGATGTTCTCAGTGACACTATAGTAGTCAGGTGACCGATCGGTTTATCTAAAGAGGGCTTCAGGTAATCTAGGTTGATCCATACACAAGTGTAGTCTGATGCACTACCACTCAAAGGGGTACCAACAAGGGTTACAAGGGTGGCCAACAGATGTGTGCTTAAGTACCACTTGTATTTCCTGCGTGTATGAATCCCTCAACCGCAAGTTTATGCATGTAATGAAAGATCTATGTGGCTTAAAGATGCCAGAATATGTCTCTACCCTGAAAAAAATTAACCCACACTTTCTCCCAAGGAAAGTGCTCTGATACCACTTGTAATATACCATATATAAAAAGCATGCAGAACAGAAATAAAATGCTAAATGGTAGAATAACAACAATATAACTAGAACATTGACCACAATAGCACTGAAATGATATGTAATGAACCTCCCGTTCGTCATGACTACAAACCTCATA
>ML866443.1:0-12854 GCA_009831015.1 Picea engelmannii | reverse complement strand
TATGTTTGGAGTTTGGCATCTTTTACTTTCTCATTTCCTTCATAATTGTTAATAAGTTTATCCCACATTGCTTTGGCAGTATCAAGATGCATCACCTTTACAAACTCAGCTTCAGCAAGTCCATTCAAGATAGCATTCATCCCTTAGCATTAAAACTAAACTCTAACTTATCATCCTTGGAGGCTAGCACAACAGGCTTTGTATATCCAGTCTCTACTACATCCCAAACATCCCCAAGGCCATTAAGTATGTTCTCATTCTAATCTTCCAGAAGGCAAAATTTGTTCCATCAAATAGAGGGGGCTTAGAGGCTGAAGTCCCTTCATGAATTGTCATGTTTAAGCTTACAGATCTACCTTTGAATCAAAGGAACCGGCTCTGATACCAATTGTTGAAATTACTAATACAACTAAGAGGGGGGGTGAATCAGTTGTCTTTGAGCTTAAACAATTATAAGTCTATTAAAAAATTCTTAATCTTTCGTCAAGTGATCATCAACATTATACATCATATGGATAGTAAAAGTAAAAAGCATCAGTCACACATAAGGTATACACATAGACAGATTTTCACAAGGAAACCCATAAAGGGAGAAAACCTCTTCTTCTTCGAAATGATAGGCAGTCTTTTAAGTTCTGTACATCATCTTTAATTGAGCACCAACTCAATGTGAAGCTGCTACCTCTGTTTTACAAGCTACAACTTGTTTGAGAGAACCAACTCTCTGGTTTCTCTAGCACCCACTAGAAGGAAGCACCAACTCTCTGGTTTCTCTAGCACCCACTAGAAGGAAGCACCAACTCCCTATATGTTCCAGCACCAACTGGATGGAAGCACCAACTTCCAGTTACACAGGCTCCAACCTGTATAACAGAGAACACTTGTTCTCCCTTGCACCACCCTGCCACCCTGGTTTCTCTGACTGCAACCAGATGGAACCTACAACTTCCTGTGTTCAAGCTCCCACTTGAACCTCTGAGGACAACAGTCCTCTCGAGCACCTCCCAACCTCCCTAGAATGTTAATAAATAAATAAACAGTCAACTACACAGATAAATCAATTCATACCAATCTTTCTTTGTTCTGAAAATCTAGTCTTCTACAAACTGTTTTGTTGTTCTTCTCTTCCTCTGTCTGCTCAGCGGGTATTCTCTGCATCAACTCGTTCTCTCATTCTGCTCTGCTCCAACTTGTTATGTTATTCTCTTCTGCGTTTCATCTCATACTGCACATATGCTCAATCTTCTCCTGCGCATTCTCTCCTTTTCTTTTCTTACGGTTTCATTCTTTTCTCATACAGAACAACCAACCATACACAGTCTGTCTCATTTTCTTTTATACACACACCCACATGGTTCCACTTCCCATTTCCTTAGACAAAAGAAAGACAATTGTCCGAGCAACTGAAACGCCAACTGAAATGCTAACTGATTTGCAATCATGTGTCTGTTTCGCTAACAGATTCGAAACTGAGGAGTTAACTGTGAGAGAGAACAGTAACCCTCTGATCAACACTTGATCTAACTGTTCAGATCATTCCGTGATTTCGCGTATCGCGAATTCGACATTCCTGATGTTCAATGTTGTTGTCACTTACAAATCCCGATCCATGAAATTTCGTAAAGAGGTCAAATCAACGGTCCATATCTGATCTTGAATCAATGGCTGCAGTTGAATCGTGATTTCGACATTCATGCTGCATTGTTTTCTTTGCCTCTCCATGTCGCGATTCGCGAAACTCCGATATGGAGTTAGATCAACGGTCCAGATTTGATCTTGACTTGACGGCTGCGATTGAATCGCGATTTCGCATATCGCGATTTCGCATTTCTTGTTTCATTGTTTTCTTTTCCTCTTGATGTTGCGATTCACAAAACTTCGATAGGGAGTTGGATCAACGGTCCAGATATGATTTTTCTTCAACGGTTGCGATTAAGTCGCAATTTTGCATATCGCGAAATCGGCATTCTTGTTGCATTGTTTCTTTGACATCTCCAACAAGCGATCCTCGAAACCCCGACATGGACAGGAATCAACGGTCCAAATTCAACCTTAATCTGACAGCTCAAATTACATCGCGATTTCGCATATCGCGATATCGAGATTCCTGATGTCAATAATCTTTGACATGTCCAACTCTCGATCCCCGAAACTCTGACAAGGACTGGAATCAATGGTCCAGATTCAACCTTAATCTGACGGCTCAGATTACATCACGATTTCGCATATCACAATATCGGGATTCCTTATGTCAATAATCTTTGACATGTCCAAATCTCGATCCCCGAAACTCCGACAAGGACTGGAATCAACGGTCCAGATCAAACCTTTGATATGATGGCTCAGCTTACATCACAATTTAGAGAAGTTAAGGAACCCTGTTCCTTTGACTCTCCAGTCAGTGAACTTACGATCTTTCCCCACGTGTCCTTCCTGATGATGGACGGTCCTTCTTCTTTCGGAATTTTGTGAGCCTCTTTTCTCCTTGTTATACTTTAAAAGGCGTGCAGGTTCTCCTTGATCCAACGATGGTCAAATCCCATGCTTGGATCAAACCCCTGAGATCTATCCTCCTCTTCAGCGCGCTCTTCTTGTCTAAATTCAGATCTGACGGCCCTCGTTCTGTCGGGAATTTTGGATGGGATCCAACGATCAGTAGTTCTTCTCAAACTTTACGAGTCTTCGATCACTCGATCAATGTTGCATTGCCTTCGATCATTCGACCTTCCTGAACTTATCTTTTGTTTGCCTTTCGATTACAAACTTCTTGTACTCATGCCATCTTCACTGTTGTACTTTCCATCAATGACAAGCATTCACTATCTGTTAAATATTTGCCATTCGTTGTCTGTTAAATATTTGCCAACATGTGGAGGAATTTTACCATGTTCTTTTGGAGAATTTGGAGGTGGTTGTGAAATGGTAGAAGAAGTGGAAGATGGAGGTGAAGGAGGTGCAGTATAACCATTTCCTCCATTCCCTTTTGGAGTCTTATTACCATTATCTTCATTACCTCTTGGAGGATTTGAGCTTTCACCTTGCAACCTTGCATTCCTTTCCTCAAATAAAACTTTCACCATTTATGTCATATCATAAAAGGATTTTATGAAAGTTTCCTCTTCTAAAGTAGGAATTTCATGACTCTCCTCATGAGCCATACTTGGTGAATGCATCCTTTAAGCTTAAGGTGAATGTATTGTTCTCCTTCTTGAAAGTTGAGAACTTGGTTCTACAAGTTTCCCTTCTCCTCTTGTGAGTTTCAACCTTGTAAGCATCAGAAAACTAAACACTTGCAAACAATCAAACCTACAAAAACCTTTGCTCTGATACCAACTTGATCTGAAAATGAAAAAGGTTTGTGTATACAAATTTTGCAAGTGTAAAATGTATGTGTCTTGGGCAATTGGATCAAGTTGCAAGAACCTAAAAATTATTGAGTTTTTACTTTAAATGAACAGCATAAACAGTCATAAACAACCATCAAAAGTAAGCACATAACATAGCAAAATGAAAAAAGAGTTCACCCCTCTCTTGGGATACATATCTTGGTCCATCTTCCAATGGATCATTTTCATTATTTTCTAAAAGTGTTAAAAACAATGCTCAGAATGCAAAATAGATGGCTCCAATGGCTCAAGAATGTCAAAAAACCCCTAGCTGGGCTCTTTTTGCATCTGGTTTGGCAAAAAATTGAAGAAAATACACTTCCTGGAAGTCTTCTCCAATAACATGTTGTCTCTGCTCTCCAAAATGCACTCCCTATGACCAAACCTAGCTCACGCATGTTCAAAACTAGCCCCGGTGTGATTCCCGTTGCGTGGGTGAAAATGGTGCACTGTTAGCTGGATTAGCGCCTTAACCGTCGAGGGTGTTGGCCATATGGGCCATGTGGCCAGGGCGCTGGGCTAACTGCCCACACCCGTTGGCTAGTACTCAAGTTTCTCCGTGCTCGTGGTTGTATGGTGTAGTGTGGTATTGTGTGACCAAGGGTTGGGGCTTAGCCTCGGCCCTTTTTCCACCCAACGTAACCATTTTTCAACTTTAAATACAAGTTATGCACTATAGGGTTAAGAACCACCTTGTAGGTGGGTTGGTGGCCTGGCCTACGCGAAGACTTTCCCTTTGCCAGAGATAGTCGATTCGACCCTCGCGGAGCCAAACCCAAAATTTTACCAAACAATAAGGGGGTACCACATGGCACCCTTTCATTCGTCCACGAACATGCCACGTGTCGACCATATATTGGTCCACGTCAACTAATACATACTCATCTTGCCACATCACCTTTTGTCCAGTCAGCCTACCATGTCAGTTGTACGTTCATACAAACTGTACAATCAGTTGCCACATCAGCTTGTACGGACTATACAGTCAGCAGAATTTTGCATGTTTGGGAAAATGGACAGAATGTGATATCTCCCTCATATAAACTTTGTTTGAGCCCGTTCAAGTTGTGTTGGGATCATTAGGACAAGATCTGCGCAATGAAGTCATTTTCGAGCAATTTCAAACACTTTGATTTTTGAGCATTTTTTTGATCCCCTGGATCAAAGGACAGTTTTGGTTATATTTTGTACAGTGGTATGTTTGATCAAACTGATTATTCATCATTTTAGTTATTTTCAAAACAATATTTATTTTGAGAGAGATTGATGATATATTCTTTTTGACATACTATGACAATTTTGACTAAGGAAACAAACTGATATATTTGTTTTGATAAATATATTTATAATTTGGGAGTCACAAGGATGTTTACAAATTTTTTCAATGGGTTATGGGTTATGTCGATATTTAAATGGATGTTTGAAAGAATTAATTTGTCTCTATTTTAAAAGAGGAGAAAATTATTTGAAAATTAAAAGAGTAATTACGGGGTCCCTGTATATTAGTTAGTATTTATTTATCCTTATCATTAAATACTATTATTAATTTATAAAGTTGTCCCCATTAACCAAAAATTAGTTAATGACATAACTAAAAGTAGTTGAACTAAAAATAATTGTGAGCACTATTTCGTTTCTTTTCAATGAGCGAACTTGTTGGGTCTTACAGTGTTTCCTATGGTTTTCTCCTTTGATATATTTTTACGCCATATTAGTCACAAACTCTGCTATATTGACACAACCTCAGTATTGTTTATTACCCTTATCTTCATGTCCAGTTTCATTGTTACTCTACTTATTGTTACTCTACTTCTAAAATTGTTTCGTCGCCTTGCTGCAAAAATGTTATTTACCTGAAAGAAACTTGTATCGTTTTGGTTATACCTTCTGCCTGAGTTGGGGTTTACCAGCTACTTTGGACCATTGTTTGGTATCCACTTTCATATTCTTCTCCCCGAAATATTTTGGTCTCTAGTCAGGGTCGATTCATTTGGAATATGTGCTCAGTCTAGCTTTGGACCAATTAAAAAAAAAATGGGTTATTCTCCATACAACCCTAGTCTTTGCATTTCCTTGTAATGAAGATTTGTTCTCAATGTGAATATGGGTTTTGGATTGCAACCCTGATACTCTTCAACCTTCGTAATAAAATATTTAAATGGATAATGTACAGTTCAATTTTTTATTAGAATTGGTGATCAAGAGGATCTCGGTCGCCACCCACCTTATCTAACTAACTCAAAACAGTTTTTTGGAAACTTATTATTTTTAGCAGTTTTTCGGTTCTTGAACTTCCAGGGTGATTTTGAGGGTCGAAACATCTATTTTTCGTGATTGGGAACCTAAATGATAGTCAAGGTCTTGGATTGATCCCCCTAAATGAAGCTCCTCGTCAATACCTTTCCAACAAGCTATCATGCACCCTAAACGAAGATCATATGCAAAAGTTATGACCATGGGAAGTTGATGTACTAACTTACCCCAACAGGGCCCACATGACTTTTGGGGCTTCATCTCCTAAGGTTAGGTTTTTGGATGTCTAGGGTTTTTTCATTCATGTTTATTGTAAAAATTCCCTCAAACCTGATTGTACTCATCTTTTTGTGAATGATCGTAGCTGTCACATCTCTTCTTAGAGATAAGCTGCCACCATTCTAGAAAGCTTGTTTTTAGTCTGCATTTTACAGTTTCAACATATTTCTTATTTTATAGAACTCAAGTTTTATTGTTTCTCTGTTATTGTTTACTATGTCTATGTGTTAATGTTATAAATCTGTGGTTTCATTTCGATCCGCTCCTAAATCCGGATCATTGGTATCAAAGTCGCCTGCTCCTTGTCGTTTTTTTAATGCATGTCCCCGACACGGTCAGGGTATGGAGAGTTAAGTCTCGATTTTGTTTCCCTTGAGGACAACTTCTCTCACGCGCCCAAGAAACTGCCCATGGCGAGAAAAAATAAATATGACGGGATAGGAGATCTTTCAAAATGTTGCTCAAGGCAGCCCTTAAGCGAAAGAGGAACGAGATGATGGAAAACTTTGCACAAATACTTCGACGGTTGCCGACAAGCGATGCATCCACCTCAAGTGGAGGCGTTGCCCCCTTCAAGGTTCAGATCATTTTTTATATTCCTATATTTGAAGGTTAAATAGATTCGAATGTCGTAGATAAATGGTTAAACCTTATAGAAGGGTGTTTTTTTGTCCACAACTTTTTCGATAGAGAAAAGATTACATTTGCGCTCCTCAAGGTCGTTCCTTGTGTCAAAGATTGGTGGGATACTTTATGTGAGCAAAAGGAAATAGACGGATCCACATTATTTCCAGTTGCACCCACTTGGGGTTCCTTCGGGGATGTTATTAAGGAACAATACTACCCTGTTGGAAGTTATGACAACTTATATACAAGGTGGACCACACTGCGGCAAGAAAAAGACCAAACAGTGTCAGAGTTCACCAATGTCTTCAATACCTTGCGCACTAAGTTGGGTATCAAATATTATGAGTGGCATATGGTGCTCAAGTGCCACGACGGTCTACATAGATACATCCATACAGAATTGGAGGTTTTGGGCATGGCCTATCGATATGTTGTCAAAATCGAGCAGAAGCTTAAACAAAAGATGCAACAATTTGGGTTTGGGAACCCCTCACAGCAAAAGCAAGGAAAGGGAAACCCCAATAGACAAAACAGAGGACAGAGCAAAGATGGGCAACCTCAACACAACCAATCCAAGCTGTAAGCAAAGAAGGACAATGGGAAGATGAAGAAATATACTGGGAAGTGGTGCAACTTCCATAAGAGCCCCTGCCATAACATTGTTGATTGTCGCTCAAAGAAATTGTTAGTCCTTAAATCTGTTCATGCCTATTTACCTACCAATTGCCCCTATCCTACCTCTTCCTAGTATCAATTTTCCCTATGACCCTTTTTCTTCGATGAATTGTGGAGTGTTTTTTATCTGCTTTGGCATTTTTATCATGCATTAGTTAGATAAAGTTTGAATTTTCGATAAGAATACTATCTTCCATCATACTTAGATCCAATTTTCGTTTAAATTCAAAAATTTGAAAGACGCTACAAGAATAACGTTATTCTTGTAGCACCTGAAATCATAATTGCTATGAACATGCTCAATCCCGAAAAATCATGTGATTCATTATGAGATTATTCCAGAAATCCAGTAATGACAAAACAATATGATTTCATCATAATGAGGATCAAGATGATGATCTAGAAAGATCGTATTTTTATATGCCACTGTTTACATCAAATCAAGGTTTTGGGTCACGTTTTTAAACACAAATAATTGTGATTTAGAATTCTGGTAATATCTATATCATGGCTTAACACATGTTTTGTAGATAGCTGAAGCTCCCTCGTATCATTTGATTATCCAGAAAAATCCAGAATGAAAATATGTTTGAAACCCTAATACCTGTAGGTTAAAAAGCACAATGGCCCCAAAAAGGGTGGACAAATCAATCGATTAGAACTAGAAGGAGTGGAATTTCTTTGGGTGAAACAAAAGGTGCAGTAAAGGAACGAGAGGAAACTTTTATTGTCGCGAGGCAGATCATATTGAGCAAGAGAAAGCTCACAAAATAAGTTAAGCAGGAACTCTAAATTTGGTTGATATTTGCAAGGAGCATGGTCTTTTGCTCATAAATTTTACAACTAGTTGTATTTTTTAATATGATAATGTTCATCCTGATGGCAACGATATTGGATTTAAGGAGGAAGATAAACCCAACTTCATTGGGTCCTTCTATCACAGTTGATGTCTATAAAAGATTCATTATTGAAGATGGATATGCATAACATGATAATGTTACTCTCTTCAAGGAGAAAGCAATTACCATTATTCAAGAATACCTTCTTTTTGAAAGTGTCGGGAGTCTGGAAGATCTTGCCACTCCTGATTTCATGCAGTTTTTAAGAGGCTTATAACATTAGCCATGGACAAAAAAGAGATAAATAAATGGCTTATGTTTTGTTGTCTTCTCTCTATACAGAGGTGTTTTCAGTTGAGGAAGCAAAAGACAGAAAATTACAAGAAGTGTAATATGAAGATGATACACCTATTGAAAAATACTCACTAGTAGAACAAAATAAAAGAGGCAAAGAGGAGGTTCCAAAGAACGTTGTAAAGGGGAAGAAACAACTGCCAAAACCTAACATAGAATCTTCTCACTCAGAGGAAGACCCTACATATGTTCCAGAAATGCATGACATACTCGAATTTCATATACAAGAAATACAAAGTTCATCTAAATCTGTAGAAAATGAGACATTTGAAAAGTCATCTTCAAAAGAAAGCAAACATATAATGAGGCACGGGAAACCTAGAAATCTCTATTTATTTCAACAGAATTGCACCTGAGAAATATTATGCTGAGTTCAGAGTGGAAACAGGGGATATATCAGAGAAGCGGAAGATTAAAGAGCTATCGTCAGTTATCAAAGAACTAAAACAATAAAATCAATCACTAGGTTTGAGGAATGACAAACTGCAAAACAAGGTTAAAAATTTGAAAGAAAAGAAAAAAGAGAAATGTGAATTCTCCAACAAGGTCAGGAAGATGAATATCAAACTTTATTGGAAAAATGTAGTATTGAAAACCAATCTGAAATAGGAACTTTCCATAGCATATAGAACATTCAGATTGTCTAAACAAGATAGTTTTGGATCTAAATCTCGCAAAATGTATTGACTACTATATTAGAGTAATATATAAAGATGTTTCCAAAGGAAACACACATGTTGGTCCCATTGCAGTTGGAGGAAGAATACAAATGCAAATTATGCAATACATAAAGAAGCTTTGCTGGTAGACTTTTGCTATTGTTGCTACACCATAAGTTTCAAAGCAATGGCTTGATTGGGGTTCTCTAAACGATCTAGTAGCAGAGTCAACTATAATTGCAGAGGATCATCAAGATAAGGACAATATCCAAATAGAGAATATCCTTTAGAAACATAAATCTGGAAATTCAGCAAGAAATGCAGAGATTTCTTGTAGGTGATTGTTTTAGCAGTCATCTTCTGCCACGTATTCCAAGAAAATGGTGAAGAATTAGGGAAAACCATTAAAAACCCACTTGCAAAATGGACCAAATTAGGTGAATCTCGGTCCGTTTCCCAAAAAAGTGAATCACTACGGAGATATATATGAATCTTCGAAGGTAATTTTTCCAGATTTAAACAATAAATGATTTCTTGTTTTAGTCACTAATTTGGGGCGAGGTTTCAAAGAAGTCGAAGATGAATTTTTGGAAAAAAAAGAGTTTTTTGTTGTGGATTGGCTCATTCACAAAAACTTGTCTCAGTTTTTACATAGATATCATGGTTTGGGAGATATGAAGAGATCTTTTGAACCTATTTTTCGGGAATTTGCTAGATTTATTTTCCTAAAATAACTCATAGACAGCAGTTGATGAGCCACCTCATCAATTTGACTTGGAGATCAGATATTATATCCTCCTTGATTATTTGAAACAGAAAACTAAAGATAGATGAGGATGTTTTTAGATCCATTTCTTTTGGATCTTGATAATTATGTACTATTTCTATATAAACTCAGCAGAAGGAGAAGTTAGAGGGATTGGTTGGGAGCCATTGGCCATTTTTGAGAAAACTTTGTTTCAAATTGTAAGACAAAGACTTATTTCATTCTGGTACTAAATTGAAAAGGCTATCTGATGGTTATATTTCTATTCTTGTCTATAGTTCTATCTTTTTCTTACTTGAATGCATGTTAACCTTTTGCTAAGCATTTGATGTACCTTGTTTGTGAGTAAGCCAGTGAAATTTTTACTATTTGCTTGTTCATAATCAGATCTATATTTAAGTACATTTCTCTTGTTTCTTGAATGATATTTGGGATCAAGATCTTCGTATGTGGGTGGAAAAATTGAAAGCTTACATATTTTCTCTGTCTTTTGTATTACATCTATCATCTAATTTATCAGATTGACTGTCATTTACTAAGACATTGAGATATGAATTTATTCTTGCATGTTAGATATTGATATTTTTTTATTGTCTTTAACCCAACCTTCAAACCAATTTCAAAACCCATACAAAAATATATCCATAAAACCATTGCAATAACTTGATGATGCCCTAGCTTTCCCTTTAGCAATCAAGTGCAACTTTAGGGACTAACAACAATCATTGGTGTCTGAGGTAAAATCCTCTGAATCAAATGCGGGTTCCGACTCTGAGTCATAAATAGAAAAGGGGAGACAAATCATTCACGTGGAACCCAGTACCACCATTGCTACCACCAAGATCCAGCCCGATGAACCTGATGAGCCAGAGGAAGGCGAGCACCTCTTTCATTCACAGATGTGGGTGAAAGGCACTCCGCTGCACTTCATCATTGATAGTGGTAGCCATAAGAACCTCATCTTAGCAGAGGTTGACAAGCGGCTAGCCCTGCCAACAACGCGCACCTGCAACCCTACACTATCGGATGGCTCCGTCAAGGAAGTGATCTTCGTGTCATCCAATAGTGTCGCCTGTCGTACGGCATCAAGCCATTCAAAGATGAGGTATTGTGTGATGTTTCTCCCCTTGAAGTTTGTGATGTTCTTTTGGGACAACCTTATTTATGGAAACGTCATGTTGTATATGAGTTTAGGCCTTGCAGTGTTATTATTACTTTGAATAAGAAATTATACAGGATACATGAGGTGTTAGGATATTTAGACACTTAGGAGTTAGTAAGATCTACTTGTTCTATTATGTCGTTAGGTAAAAGTGTGTTTTCTAGTGTGTTTCTTTAGTATGCATTAGTATGCATTTGTAGTTAGGAAATCCGACGGTCACGATATGTTCTCGACATAGAGTGATCTGACGGTTCATACTCTCCTCGATCTTAATGGCCATTGATCTGTGGCTTAACACTCGATTGGTCCATGATCTCTATTTAAATAGCATGGAGGGTCATTTTTCGATGATCGATTGTGAGAAAATCTCTTGTAAAATCTCTCTGTAATCTTTTTCTTTGCATTAATAAATTGCTCCAAGTGGCCGCGTTGGCTGGGGTCGTGGATGTTTCCCCGTAGGGTTTTACCACGTGAAAACATCGGTGTGTTGATATTTGATCTGGTTATGTGAGTTGTTACTGAAGGTGTCCGTCCTCTGTTGGAATACCTGTGTTGTCGAACATGGTATCAGAGCCTGTTTGAAGACCCGCTTCTGTTGAAGATCGAGATCGTGAAGCCGAGTTTCCTCATCTCCACTTTCTGTCATTTTCGTACATTTATGGCCTGAGAGGACTATTCCATTGCGTCTGGAGCACGCATTTTAGTCAGGAACACTTTTCGTTTCACTCGAAAAGGTTTCTGTTTGCCTAAGATACGGCCATTACAGTTAGATCCGGAGGTATAAAGCTTGAATACGCATTTTTTAAAAATTTTTACAGAGTAGTATTTTGGTTTTATTTCGGTTTTGTTTTATTTATTTCCGGGTCACTACTCTTTTAGATCTGCGTATGCTCTTTGCCCCGCGCCCTGTACGATCTCGGAAAAACAGAAACAAATAGGAAAAGGTACATCTTCCGGGTAAGCTAACCGAGATCTAACCATTCTTGTCATCGAGAAGCGAAAATTTTTTCTTGTGTTAAAAGAGTTTTTTTTTAGCAAACTCTCCAACAACAACAACAACACCAATCCTCCTTCTGAACATTACAATATGTTTTTCTAGATCATTTGGTTAAAAGTTGTCTTATTAAGTAAGAGGTCTTGAGTTCAAGTCTCTCTTTTGTTACCTTTTTTTGAAAAAGTTCATGCTAAAATTGTAAAGTGTATTTCACTTAGAGTATAAAAGTGAATCACTGTAAGTAGCTTTAATATTTTATTTTAGAGTTATTTATTTTGCATGCAACTTTTCTGTTATAAAGTAACTTCATTGTAAAAGTGATCCCCTCTTCTCTTTATAAAAGTGGGTCACTTCATAAAGCAACTTACACAATCACGTGGTCATTTGGTTACCGATTGTGCCTTTTTTAAAAGGGCATAACTATCAGAAGTCCATTTTCAGTGCCGATTTTTTTAAAACCGCATAACTTTTCGAGCTCTTTCCATCCAGATAATCAGTTTCAGTTTTTAAATCCACATTATCTGCATATTTAATATGGCTTTTACAAGTATTGTCTTGCTTACCAGCAACAACTACTTCCAACGGAAATCTCATATGAAAGATTTATTAAGAAGTAAACGCTTGTATCAGATTACCTTGGGAAAGGAAAAAGCACCCACTGATGCTGATAAGAAAGCCAAGTGGGATAATAGGAATGACGAAGCATGTGGAATAATTGAAATTTCCATCTCTCCTGATTTAAGGTACCACCTTCAAGATATTGATGACCCCAAAGAAGCTTGGGACACGATTGAATCTGTGTTTGGTAAACTCAATATTATTCGAGCACAACAGTTAGAAAATCAAATACTGACCTTGAG